>PVLA01013130.1:0-39036 GCA_004027455.1 Hydrochoerus hydrochaeris
TGTTCACACTCTCACTGTTTGACTATCTACTTTGTATGCTTTAATTTGTAACTTGAACAGCTATTTCTAAGAGGATAATATGTAATTTATTAACTAGTGATTTCTTATGGTTTATCTTTTTTTGGAATTCTGTATTATCTCTAACCTTTACATGCTTTTGTTTCTCTTTAAATAAAATCTTTATTAAAAAAGTGAAAAAATGAAAATAAATTGTACATGAATAACTATAATATGTAAAGAAGGAAAATATTCACTAAAATATTTTCCTACTTTTATCATTTTCTATAGTATAAAACATTCCATATACTATAAATACAATAAGATATATGAAAAACAATTTTAAAGTAAGATTCTTATTTTTGTATAGTGCTTTACAATCTTTAAATGCACATTTACATGTATTGTTTTATATAAGAACATATCATTGTTAGCTTGGCATTATCGGTATTGTTAGCCCTGTTTTGCTGACAAAGGTCAGAATGGTTAAAGGGCTTGTCTAAAATCATAAAATTAATTAGTGACAAAGCCAAGACTTGAACTTAGGTCTTCCAAGTTTTTGAGTAGTTAATATTTATTACATTCTTAATGTACCAGGAATTGTTTTAAATATTTTAACTATATTAACTATCTTACTTTTCTCATTGCTCGAGCAAAATATCTAATACTCACAAGGTAAAGGAGGAAAGGTTCATTTCAGCTCATGGTTTGTAGAGGTTTCAGTCCATGGTTGGCTGGCTCCAAGACAGGGCGGCATAACAGAGAAACAGTTTATGGCATGGCAGGCAGAAGGAAGTGAGCAGCCAGCAGCAACAGTCTCCTTTCTACCTGTCTCTTTGTATTCCACACAGACGATAAGGATATTGATTGGAGCCGCTCATACCCAAGGTGGTGCTTCCATTATCCACACTCTTAATTCGAGTATCACACCTTATTCCACATTTAAATAGTCTAATCTATCCATCTTCAGTACTCCTCACCTGTGACTGCATGAGGCTCTGGGGAGACATCTAGACACAAGCCATATGGCATTAATTTAAATTTAAATTTTATGTTGACATTGTGAAAAATGTAATATCAGTGTTCCCTATTTACATGAAGAAACAGAGAGACAGAATGATCTAGTTGTTTGTTTTAGATATAAAGCTTGTAATTAATGGTGGACCCATTTCTGAACCAGAATCTGATTCTAAAAACAATCAGTACTACAAACTCAACTTCCTTCTTGGACATCTCACACAATCACAGGTACTATTATAGGCCAATTACAAACTCTAATTGAATAACAATAGTAAGAGTTGTGATCAAAATTTGGAGTCTCTGGAGTGAGTTTCTGTGAGAAAACCTGTTGGTAGTGGATTCTTCTGGTCCTAGTTTTTCTCCCTCAGTTTGATGCAGGTTACAAGCACAAGTGTATGGATTTCCTGGTTGTGTTATCTGATTTTAACTGAATAATTCTCTCAGAAAGTATCTCTGAAAATAATCTGTGGGTGGTAACTTATATTTTTATATATTAATAATGCAAGCACTATTAACAATGATGGCAGAGCAACTATTTATGATTTGATAGTGGATTCTTCTCTACTGACACAGATCAAAACCATTGATAATATAAACAGACCTGCCATGTAGTTTCATTGTTCTTCTATAAATATAATTGATAATATATAAAATGATTTAAAATAATCCAAACAGTGGAAGACTGTTGATGCATTTATGCAAAGTAGAACTGAACTCTTGGGTAGGGAGTTGTGTCATTGTGTTCAGTAATACCAGGAACATTCAAATACCTAAATACTTGCAGCCTGTTCATATTATCTATATCTTTGTTTTGTTTTGCAAGTGTTATAAATAAGCTGCATATTATGAGCCACTCCTTGGAAGTTCTTTGCAATCATTGTAAATTTTTGTGGTTACAGATATAACATGCATTCATCTTTGAAAGTTTAGAAAATACACAAAAACACAAAAAAGAAAAAAATTCTAAACAGAATATGGTTCTAGGAGCAGCATTAGTGTCACATCAGAATCAGTTGGAAGTACAGATTTGGACCCAACTAAGATCTAACAAATGAAAAATTCAGGAGGTGAAGTCAAGAAACCTATGTAGGTGATTTTGTTTATTGTTTGAGAACTACATATTTCACAGGTCTAAAACAGTTAAATTAGAAATAACTACAATAATAGGCAGACATTTCTTAATACTCAAGGATAATGAGTACCAGATAAAGGCTATTTAAAGTGAGTCTTTGGAAGAATCCAGAAAAAAAAAATTTAAAAAGAGAGATGGCCTGAATGCAAGAAGGAGATTTTTAGAGAAGAAGGGGTCAGGGGAGGGGGGAGAAAAGTGGAAAGGAGTTAAGGGGGAGAAAAGTGGAAAGGAGTTAAGGGGGAGGTGCTGGGAGTATGTTCTATGCACACACAAATATGCCAGAGCAACATCCACTGCTCTATATAACTAATATGCACTAATGAAAATAATAAAGTGATCTAATACTGCCATATTAGAGTCTTATTACTCAAAGCAAAGTCCAGGGAACAACAGAATTCACATTCTGTTAGGAACACAGAATCCAGGGTCTCTGCCCCGACCTAATTAAATCAGAATGTGCATTTTAACAAGATTCCTAGGTGATCCCTGTAAACATTCACATGTGAAAAGCTTGGTTATAGAAACCAATTTTCAGAGTGTTTCTTGGGAAATTAATTTTTAAAATGATATTTTGGTTTTTCTTTTGGACAAAATTGTATGATAGGGAAATACAACATCTTTTACCACTTATGTGCAGCTTTTATAGTACTATCATGACTTTTATGGCAAAAATAAGTTGAGGGATTTATTATTTTTCAGAGAGCTTCTTTTCATCTCTTATCCTTCTCTTGTGAAAGTACCTATCATCTGCCCCATTTATTTCTCTTAGTAGATGCTCAGCTCGAACTACTCAGTTGTCAATGACTTTTGAAGACACTGTAGTTCTCCAACCCTGTATTCACTGACTCTGTGAAACACATCTTGTTTTTAATAACTCAAAATCCCACTTTGAGTCAATTTCCATTACATTTATGCATAATCACATCCAACATTGGGGTAACTTCCTGACAAGTATGCTAACAGGATGGGTGGAGAGGGAAGCCAGTGTTAAACTGGAAGATGCTTGCACAGGAGCTAATTTTACAAATAGCCTGTTCATTAATGCATATGTTTATGTTATAACTATTTGCTTTCTTAGATAACATAACTGGGCAGTCAGGTTAATAAAAAAATCAGATAACAATGACTTAATATTAGGAGTGTTTATTGCTGGGCCATAGGAGTCCAGGAAACTTTTATTTCTTTCTTTGTACTTGTCTCCATCTTCTTAACTTTCTAAATACATATCATTTCTGCTAGCAGGAAAAAAAAATCTGTGAACAATTTCTAAAACTGATATAGCACTAGGTGTGGTGGCGCACACCTGTAATTCCAGCACTTGGGAAGCTGAGGCAAGAGTATAGTTGAGCGTTCAGGGTCAGCCTGAGTTCCACAGCAATGCCCTGCCTCAAATAAAGAATTGACATATAATTGGCATTTGATGAATGCACAGAGATTGAAGTGTTTAGAGTTTCAACAATTGTATATATTGGTATAAACACCATTCCAAAGAATTTATGAAACATTCCATCACCCAAATGATTTCTTTGTAGCCTTTAAAGCCAGAAATTAAGCTAACATAACATTCCTCTTATAATATACACACGGGCCTACAGGGCTTTCTCACTTCTCCAGTGGTTTCAATGTGTTAGCAAATGTACCTTTTCATTGATCTGAAGCACAGAACGTAGGCATACAAAGGTGAGTCAATGGTGCTTTCTACATTCCTTTCCATATACCCCTTGTGTATCTCTAATTTACACTGAGTAGAAAAAAAAAAAAAAGAACATTTTCCTTTCACAACATCTCTCCTCCACACCCTTCCTTTTCCTTTTTCCTTCCTGCTTTGAAATAGCTCCTGTGCTACCAGCAGAGGGTTCTATTAATGGGAAAGTTTTATCCTTGCAAAGGCTTTTAGACAAAGGCTCTAGCGAGGAAGAGGTTGAGCCCCTCTACCCCATTCTGTCCCCCACTCACCCATGCTTCCCCTTGTCTCTCATATTATTTCTTATTGCTCTGGTTTATGGTCATGACAAAACCAGTAAACATAATGCTGATTAAAATATAATTCAGGGGCTAGAGATGAAGCTAGTGGTAAGAGTTCTTGCCTAAGACTCAGGGCTCTGGGTTTGATCCCAGGACAGCAAAACTAAGTAAGTAAAAAAAATAAAAAATAAAAAATAAAGTTCAAAACACACAAAGAACTTTCATAAAGGTTAACTAATTATGTTAACCTTCCCTGCAAAACTCCTTGAGTTCTGTGGGGAAAAACTAGTCATCTATTCATTCTTTGTTTATTCACAGATAGCATGGATTTATGTATATTTATAGATACTATGTGCCAGGCAAAATACTAATAATACTAAGAACGATGGCACTGAGTAACAGTGGCGAAAAAGAAGTCTTTCATAAAACTTATTGTCTAGTGGGGGAAGCAGATGAGTAAATAGGTGAATATAATTCAGAATATACTGATTTATGTATGTATGAGTACATTGAACCCAGGTTAATTATAGTAATCAAAAATTGAAAACTATATTGCAATAAGAAAGTGTTAAATTATTGCACAGCTGCTTAATGAAATGTTTTGCAGTCATTAAAAATAACTTTTTGAGGGCTGGGGATTTAACTCAGCAGTATAAGCGCCTACGTGGTGAGTGTGAGATCATGAGTTTGATCCCCTGTAGCAAAAATAATAATAATAATAATAACAATAACTTTTTGGAAGATATAGTCAGAGATATATTAATAATATAATTTAAACTAAATATTTGGAGAGAGGTAGGGGGAGAAGAGAACTAGAACACTAACTAGAAAAAATATATTAAAAAACTAAAAGGGCATAACTATGTAAGATAGAATTTTCCTCCTTTATGTGTTTCTGTATTTTCTTAATTCTTATGACAAAGGGTACTTTTATAATCAAATAAAAAATACATGTGAAAAATACAAGATTATTTTAAGTATGCCAACATTCTAGCCAGCACCTAGTACTGGTAATATAATATTTATTCTCAAATATGTCTTAGGTTAAAATAATGTATCTTTCTAATGAAATTTTAATTTTAAAATGTTTTCTTGTAGTTTTAAGATGTGATTTATAACTAGATTTTTGGGGGTTCAAAATTTAATATTTACAGAAGAGTTTTCAAATATGTATCTATTTTATATAGCTATTTACCATGTTTTTATACATTATTTCATTTAATCTGGAAAATAACTCTGCAAGGCCTTTGTTTTATCCCTTTTTCAGAGGGCAGCCAAAGCTCAGGATGTTAAGAAATGTAACCAAAGTTACTGTTGGTAGGTAGTGTGAAATATATCAGCATCAAAATGGAGTCACTTGTGTTGACCATAACACACATAGGAAATAAATAAGACCTGAAACACATGAAGAAAAAAACTGCTAGAATCTCAATCTTATGCAAAGACCACTGTGACTTTACTTACAGTACTTCTGCAAGGACATCTGCCTTACAGTTATCTGTTCAACTACAGGCTGACTTCACCCTTGTCCTTAATCACTGGGACCAAAGATTACTGTTTCAAAGTATCTTACGGAATCATCCTTAAATACTTCCCTCTGGCTCAAACTCTTTGAATATGCCCATAATTACTATTCCACATGTATTGCTCATTGCAAAGCTCTCGTGCTATTTCGGTTGCCTTGATACTCTGAATTAATTCAAAATGTTTACCTTGGGGCTGCGGATTTAGCTCAGTGGCATAAGTGCCTGCCTTGAAAGCCCACAGGCATGAGTTTGATCCCCGGTATTTACTTTTCATGGGCATTTTCACCTTGGGGAGGAGCCAGAAATCACACAGTGCCAGATTCAATGAATAAGACGGATGAAGTCATATCATCAGATTTTTACAAACCTGCCTTTGCATTGGATGGTACTTAGCAGAAGCATTCACCAGATTTTTTAATCCCATCTCATAAAAACACACAAAAGTGGACTATAGTTGCTTCAGAAAGTGGCAAGAATAATGGGATCAGTGTTTTCAAAGTGAGGGGGAGTATTTTGAGTAGGATTAATTGAAATGTGACTCTTCTTGGAATAAATTTTAAAAAATTTAAGTGTTCACCATATATTTTGATCACATCAGATATGTAAGTTATTGGCCTCAACTAGTGGACTCCAAAATACATATAGACCCAGTTTAACAGACAGATTAAAAGTGTGGGCTATGGCAAGATTATTCTCTTCCAGTCTTTAAACTATTCTCCAAAGGGAAGGGAACTAAGAGATGGAGAAGGGGGAGAGAGGTGAAGGAAAGGAATGAAAAAGAATTAAGACGTATTATATACGTAAACCAACTCCTCATGAGTGATGTAATCATTTATGTATAGCAACATGTGCTAATAAAATTTCTTTTAAAAAAGCCATGCTAGCCAATTCTGGCACCATTTACTAGTATTGAGGGATCTTGTATGTTGTCCCTAATCACCCCTTGGTGGGTCAAATCATCTCTTCTGAGAACCTCTAATAGATAGGTGTAGTTCAAATTTCAATTAGACTTTTCATCCACAGATGCCTGCTTGTATTCTTACAGAGCAACTAGTCTTTCATAATTGGACTTAAACGAATTGAAGCTCACTCACTACATGGCTAATGTACCTTAACTACTGAATATATTTCCCTTGAGATTTGTTCTCATTATTCTCCTCCTCTTTAGGCAAATTTTTAAAAAAGGAAGGAAATACACTGTGTCCTTTTACATACTTTGATCATCTCTCTGTTTTAGTCATATGAAAACTGTTGAAAATTGTTTTTATCTTAATGTGCCCCAAAGGATTTTAACAAGCAGAGATATTTAAACCAGGATAATGTTAAACATATATATTCTCAAATTTACTCTCACTGTTGCTTTTCAGAATTATGAAAAATTTTCTTTTTTAAAAATTGTTAAATGTTTCTTTTTAAATGTTTGAATAAAAATATTTATTACAGTAAAAAGACATATGGTCATTAATTCCCTTCAAAATTCTCCCCCTTGCTTTGAACACTCATATTCTTTGTTCTTGCCATGTTTTTTTCTTTTATTAGTTCATGCTTGCAGCATAGAATGATTACATTCACTGTAGGGTATTGGTACATGTACATAACATATTTTAGTTCCCTTCTTTACCCCCCTCCCTCCATCTCCTTTTTATTTTTCCAGCATCAGACTCACTTATTTATCTTATAAGACTTTACAAAGTTAATTATATATACAGACTGAAAACCAGACTGGTAGGCCAAAGAGCATATAAAACATGTAAGACAATTATACTGAGGAACACTTTCGGATATATTGTCTGCACTGGATTACAATACATTTTTTCTCCCTCTTTTTTCCTATTAACTGTTTATTTTCCACTTTATGTATATATTGAGTTTTTCATATAAGAGAAACCATGTAATATTTAAGGTTGTGTCTCTGAGTTATGTTACCTAACATGGTTTCAAGGTACATTCATTTTCCTACAAGCGATTCAAGTTTATCCTTATTTATGGCAGATTAGTGCTCCAGTGTATATAAATATCTTTTCTTTTCTTTTCTTTTCTTTTCTTTTCTTTCTTTCTTTCTTTCTTTCTTTCTTTCTTTCTTTCTTTCTTTCTTTCTCTCTTTTTGTTTTTTTCTTCCTTTTTTTGAAACAGAGTTTCACTATGCAGTTCTGGCTGGTCTTGAACTTACTTTATAACCCAGGATGGCCTCAAACTTGCAATAATTTTCTTGTCTCAGCCTCCTAAATGCTGGGATTACAGGTGTGCAGCACCACATCCAGTCTAAATACCATGTTTTCTTTTTATCCAATCATCTGTTGATGAACATGTAGGGTGTTTCCAAGATTTAGCTATTATGAATTGTGCTGCTGTAAACAAGGCTATGCATACATCACTATGGTATATGATGTCTTTAACTCTTTTGAGGAGACACCTAGAAGGGGAATAGCTGGGTCAAATGGAATTTCTACTTTTAAATTTTTGAGGAATTTTCATAGTAGTTCTATCAGTTTACAGTCTCACTAACAATGGAGAAAATTTCCTTTCTCCCCACAGCCTTGCCAGGCTTTGTTATTGGTTGATTTCTTGCTGATAGCCATTCTTTCTGGAGTAAGATGGAACCTGAGTGTTGTGTTAATTTACATTTCTCAAATGGCCAATGATGTTGAACTTTTTTAGCTGTTTGTATTTCTTTGTTTAGGAAGCATCTATTCATTTCAGACACTCATTTTTTTTAAGTGGGTCTTTAAATTTGGGGATTCTAATTTTTTTGCATTCTTTATATATTCTAATATTAGTCCTTTGTCTGACAAGTAGTTGGCAAAAACTTTTCCACTCTATAAGATGTTTCCATTCTGGTCATAATTTTTTTTTTTGCTGTAAAGAAAAAATTTCAAATATTTAATAAGTGACTAATAGTTTGAAGCAACATATTGGTATGTTCAACTCATCCCTAACCTATTTTAAAGTATTTTAGTATGTATTTTATTTTCCTGATTATTAAAATAATTATTTCTATAGAAAAATGTAAAATCAGGATTATTCTGTCATGTTTATTTTGTAAAATTTCTCACTTTATGTAGTGGGTCTAATAGGCAGTATGTTCACCTTTAATATTTAAATTTTTTACCAAAATAATATATGTATACAGACTTGAACAGTCAAACAGTATGATTGAATTTATAGTGAAAATGTGACTTCCCTCTTCTGTTTTTTCCAGTATGATTCCTGTTCCCCGCAGATAAATGCTCTCTTAGCCTGTTCAGACTGCTGTGCAATAGATTGTATAATCTGGAAATGACAGAAATATGTTGCTCAGAGCTAGAGGCAGGGGAACCAAGTCAAGGTGCCAGCAGATTTGGTGCCTAGCAATGATTTATCCCTCAAAAGGGAAGCTTCTGACTTTGTCCTCACAGAGTGAAAGGGCAAGGGGCTATAAGGGCACTCACTGTTCACTGTCGCAGGGCTCTACCCTCATGACCTCATCACCCCCCAGAGACTACTTTTCATGTCATGCAAACACTCTGGGTATTATATTTCAACACATAAATTTTGGAGGCACACAAACATCAAACCATAGTAACCCCTTTTGAAACATTTTAGCCATTTTAGAAATGTATACCTTTATAATCTGAAATAATAAATGATGCTATTTAAAAATTTTTTTAAATTTCAGTATTCACCTTTTTTTTTTTTTTTGCCAATTTCTGTTGGGGCCCTACAATTTCCTGACCTATGCTTCCACATGGATTGATGTCATTTAAAATAATCTCTGGCTCTCTTCCCACTTTTGCTTTATCTTGCAGGGAGGAGCGACAGTACCTGGCTGGTGAGAAGGGCCGCCTCAGTCTCCTTCTTACCTTCTTGAGTGCTACTGCCTGCGAAGAGCTGCCTTCACCTCAGGTCTTCAATTCAGTGACTGTCTGGGGGGCAGAATCTTCCCTGTGCAAGGGCTGGTGGAAGAGGGACTGGGGTTACCTGATTCATAGTTGAAATTCCAGGGAGCTTACACCCCATGCTTCAACCCAGGTTTTGTTTGCCAGAAGCTGTTATTGTACCACCTTATGTCCCCACACAACAGAAGCAGAGCGCAGTGGTTCTGAACCAAACTGGCAGAAATGGATACTGAAAAGCCTTATTTTAGTATGTTAAAAATTTCACCCTTCCTTTTGAGAAGTCTGTGGAGATGAAGGGACAAGCAAGAGATGGCAACAGAGAAGGAGTTAGATGAACCTTCTAGTGAAATGGTGAAGTAGTTTGAGTAACTACAGTTAGTTTTGAGGAGGGGCTTGTGTAAATAAAACTAACATATTTGTTGCTGAGCCTCTTCAAGGGAGTCGCAGAAAGGAGATGCCCTGCCCAGACCTTTTTGCTTGCTTGTTTTTGGCTCATCCAACAGCCATGACAGACCTGGGAATAAAGGTGTAAGAATCAAGAAATGAAATCGTCTCTCCTTTGCTTAGATATCAGCATGTGGGAAAAGAAATGTGGATTAGGAAGACAGAGGTCTTTAATTCAGAATTTTTTATGAGCTATACAGTGATAAAACTGCAGCCTTGATTTGAACTTATATGGCTCCCCAAACTAGTTTTATTGAAGCAGTTCCATTTTTAACTTTGAATGGTAACTCACTGAGGAGCGAAATCTCATAGAAAAACACTACAGTAATGGCTAGTACCATGTTTGACTATCCCATAGTGTAGTGTTTGCCAGCATAGTCTGGAGTCAGATTTCCCGGGTTCGGGTCCAGTTTTATTTGTATAGCCTCAGGCAAGCTACTTATATCTTAGTGCCTCTGTTTTCTCATGTATAGAGACGATAATAATAGTACTTTATAAGCTTTTTGTAAGAATGAAATTAATGGCTGTAAAACATGCAGAATATTATTCTTGATAAACTAACATATGTACTTGACATACATTATCTTTTAAGGTCCTAATAATAACCTTATAAGTTTTATTAATTCCACTTTTAAATACAAGAATTACTAGCCTTTGGGGCCTGAAATACCTTTATTTGAATTTTATCTCTTATATGATTATCTTGGAGAAGCTTAAAAAAGAAACTCTAAACTGATACACAGGAGATAACATCTTCCTCCTATGAGTCCTCTTAGGATTGAATGAGGAGATGAATGTAAAGCACCTTGCACAAAGCCTGGCAAACAGCAGAACTGTCACTCTGTAACACTAGAAAGCATTGCTCACATTATAATTTATGTAAATGAAATCCTAATTTCTTTTCTGATACTAGTGTCCTTATTTAACAATATTTACCTTCTTTTTGAATAATTGTGGTAATGGAAAACTCATTACTCCACTGAGTAGATTATTATTTGTGAGGATTTTGCATTGTTAGACTATTCTTCATTGTGGTGATCTGACATCTATCTTCTTATACAATGGCCCTACAGAAACTAGTTCTGTTCTTTTGAATGGCAAAAAAAGAGTCTAACACTGAGGTCCTTGTAGTCCTTATGCAGGTTAGGTGAGTGAGAGTCATGGACCGAGAACATAGATTTCAGGGGTCTGTGGATTTAGCTGGGGGAGAATGACACCTTTAGTTTTACTTAATTAAATTTTCCTTCAATCATTGAATAGAGGCACAAACTACTGCAGCATTAATAGTCCCTTTAATTATCAGTAACAAAAATCACAAGTATTTTTGTATCACATCTCAGTTGTCCCAGAAATCTTGAAATATCATATATGTTCAGTTTAGTTTGCAGTTTCAGAGTTTATGTTGTTATTTACATTAAGAAAAACATATATATTGCTATGCTAAAAATTGTTTAAAAATATTTTAATAACTGTGCCAATATGATTGGTTCCTTGGTAACCCTGTGTATTACAGTTTATATATTTTTCTATGAAAGAATCCATTGGGTTCACTGGACCATGATACCAGTTCATTATACAAACACTTTTAGAAACCTTGGTCTAATTCCTTGTTTATAGGTTAGGTTTTCAAATACTTAAAAACAGCTCTAACTCTTCCTAAGCTTTTTCTGGACTCAAAGTTCCCAGGATCCTGTTTCAGAACACAACTTGTCATCAGGATGCTGCAGTCCGGGAGGGGCCAGGAAGGGAAATGAGATCCTGAGCCAGGGAAAGGGAGCAGGGGCAGCTGTGGCTGTGGGCAGAGCTGGACAACAGCACACTGGTGGCAGAGAGGAGGCCACAGGCTTGGTGGTATTTTACAAGAGCAGCCCACCCACTTGGGTGTATTCAGGGGGACATTGGTAGAGACATCAGTTACAGATGCAAGATTTAGGAGGAGAATACAAGTCACATGTGCCAGACATTGTGCTAAGCAATTTACAGATATTATTAGTTTCAAGTAAACCAGTGTGAGTTTTATTTCTCCTGTTCGCTACCTGAGCAAATCAAAGTTTGGAAAAAATTCAGTTAATTTACTCTCTTTTACCCAGATCCTCAGAAAACCAGGCAGAAAGGTGAAAAGCCCTAGGAAAACTCTGCTGGTGAACATGGCTGGGGTGTGTCCAAAGGATTTCAGCTATTTGGTAGTAGGGAGGAAGAAGGGCTGAGAAGAACCATGCAAGATCTTAGTTTTTAAAGTGACTCAGGCAATTAAAGAAGATACTAAGAAACACTCAAGCATACCACAAAGAGCACAAACTACGTATCAGAACCTTTCCCCAAATAGCATCTGAGCGTTCACAACAGGAAGAGTACCCTGGCCTTTCAACTCTATGCCTCGGGTCTCGCTGTTCTTTCTGATTCCTAAGAGTCTTCCCACTGACTCCCAGCCCTCACTTCTTCCTCCTTTGGACCATCTGCCCACTGATCCTCCGTCTTGAGGGGCCTCGTCTGGTTTGTAACACGGGTGCTTGCCTTTCTGCCAGACAACATCCCCTCTGAGCTTAGTGTAATTTAACAGAGGCGTGCAGAACAAAAGCTTTTATCATCAGCTGTGGTCATAGGGTTATACTTGTGCATTAGTCTAAGAAAGGGTGCCTCCACTTCACTGCACCATCACAGGGGTCCATGGCATAAAACTTTTAGGAACCGTAGTCTAAATCCTTGTTCATGGGGGAGACCTTCAAATACATGAATATAGAATCGCAATTAGATGGCTTTAGCAAGGGTTTCAATCAGATACACAGTATTTCTAAATCAGCTTTCACTCATTTCAAAACCATACCTACATGCAATCCTAAGTATTCAATGAGGTTTTATTAAAAGATGAATTTTTCATCATGCTACTTACCTTTATGTGTTATGAAACCCACTTATATGAATTATTTTGCATACTCTATGGAAAAGGTTTATTGGATGTGCATTAACATATCTGAAATGGTATATAAAGATGATGGTATATACAAGTAGCTATTAATACTACTCTGGGAGATAAATCAGTAAACAAGTCCTGCTCTCTGCCCTCTCTTTTCACATAACTGCAGAGACAACTATAATGCAGAAATGTTTATGAAGGTTTAAACAGTGTTACAAAAACATTATCTTTCCTTCTGACCAGAAATAAGTTTTTGGAGGGCAGGAATTGTCTTTTCTCATCTCCTTCATTCCCCTTTCCTTTCATTAGTTCTTAAAATCACTCAAAGCTTTGATCATTAGGCATTATTTGGTGTGTGACTAAGTGAGCACTATATGACTAATTCCTTTCTCAAATCACTAATCAATTTTTTGGTCTTTTTTTTGAAACAGGGTCTCACTATGCAGTTCAGGCTGGCCTGGAGCTCACTTTGTAGCCCAGGCTGGTCTCAAACTTTCAACATCCTCCTGTCTCAGCTTCCCGAGTGCTGGGATTACAGGTGTGCACCACCATGCCCATCTCTCACTAATCAATTTTTTTTTTTTTTTTGTACCTGGGATTGAACTCATTAACTCATGCTTGCCAGGCAGGCGCTTACATCACTGAGCTAAATCCCCAGCCCACTAATCAATTTTTTTAAAAAATATTTTTGAGACAGGATCTTGCTGTGTAGTTTAGGCTAGGTTGTGGGGTTTTTTTTTTGTTGTTTGTTTGTTTGTTTGTTTTTTGCCAGGCACTTGTGCCACTGATCCATGTACCTGGCCCAATTCAGGCTAGTTTTGAATTTACTATGTAGCCCAGGCTAATCTCAAATGGGTGGGGTTTCAGGCATGTGTCATTATACCCAGCTTTAAATCACTAATCAATTACTTGTTGATTCAAATTAAAAGATTATTCTTTTAATAACTTCTTGGATGATGATGATGATATAATGATTACGATGACTATATCAAATTTAACCTTTAGGGACAGTCTGAGTATTTTATGTCCTGATGGTCTCTCTGAGCTTAGTGTCTTTGTTTGCAAATGGAATTTCTGGAATAGATGATCTTTCAGTTTTCAGGCAGCTCTAGTATTTATGTACTTCCCTGAGATCGATCAGATGAAGTTGCATTTTGCTGTGTAGCCAGTCACTTGGTTTCATAATGGAAAATGTAAAGATATTTTAAGAACTCTGTTACAGCATGGCTTAGCATTAAAAAATTGTTCATACATGCATGTATTGCTGGTCAACCAATGTTTCTGAAAAAAAATGCTCATATAAAATAAAAAGTCTACAAATTTACTAGCTGATTATGCTGGTAAATTTTTTTTTGTGTGTGTTGATTCTTCTGCCTTTTGTTTAATTAAAATAATTCTCTTGCCTTTATTAGCATGTAAACTTTTTCAGCCACATAAATGAAAATTACTTTAGTCTGTATCTGGAGATAAAAAAAATCCTTAATACTGTAACAACCATGGCTTTCATCTTCAAAATATTTAAAAGTATCTTGTGAAAATATAAACTATAAAAAAATAAAAAATTAAATATAAACTATAAATAGTTCAAAAATAAATTTATTTCTTAGAATTAATTTCATTGAGTCAAAATACTGGGTTCTTTGGAATAAAATAGTATATGGTAAAGAGATTTCTCAAGGTTCATAGCTTCACAAATATAAAACAATATATCAAAAGCATTAACTTTGGTTACTTATGACAGTTCTCTAACAAGGTGAAAGAATGGATGTCAAAGCATTTTCTTTTCAGAAAATTAAAGTTCATCAATTATTGACATAGAAAATTTCAATTAAGTGCCATGTTAGGGTTAAGCCTTAGCCTTTCTTTTAAAGCTATTAAATCTGATAGAAAGGTATGGGGCAGAGGAAGCCCAGCTGAAAAGTCTAATATAAACTGAGGAACAATAAGTAGCAAAGCCCAGTTCAGGAGAGGAAATGCCCAAGAAACCAAAGCCTTCTTCATCCTCCCCGCCCCTCCTATATTCTTTCAAGAGCCAATACAATCTTGATCCATGATAATACACCTAGGATTACCCGTTGCTTACCTGTTAGAGGTGCTTGCAAGATAAGTGTAATGATGGCAAAGAGGTGTAATTTGCCAAAGTATGACTGTGCCATAGGCATCACAAATGTTTAATAGACTATAGCTCTCTAGCAGGACAATTCTTTAAAACTGGACACTTTGGTGACATTTTACTGTTCGTCATTGTCCCACCAAGTGCATAAGAAAAGAACCAAAAACACCAAACAAAACAAAAACAAAAAAACTGAGTGTTGTTCAAATAATATTAACATCCAATCACCATTAGAAGGAAGAATAGCTCTAAAATACCAGTGTGATTTTAAATATTCCAAAGTACTTACAAATGCAATGTGAGTATCAAATTCTCTCAAAATCTGGAATGTTGGTAATAATTACATATACTGACAATAGAAGTAAATAAAAATAGCACCAGAAACCCCTCCTTTGTAGGTCAGTGCTTGCTGCTGGGTGTGCTGTAATTATGTACACTAAATGAGCTTCAGCTTGAGCTAATAGTACCATAGTGAGTACTAGAAAGCTGTAATTATACAACAACATAATGTGCACTTGGCAAGATTTTCAGTATTGGGGAATCTATTGTCAAGTAGCATCTGGTAGAGTTAAAAGTTGAACTTAGGGGTTAGAATAATTGGTCTAGACTGAACTAATTTGTGGGATTGTGACACAAGCAAAATAAATCATATGTCTAATAGAAAGCCAAACTCAGTGATAACAAACATATCTGGAAATAGTCTAAAGTTGTAAATCATACATCACCTTACTTTAAAACCCAAAGCATTTCCAAGATGGAACAACTGTTACGAACTGTGTGCCATGCAAAAACTCAAAAATCCAAAAAGAATAAGAAAGAATTCCTCACAGCTAATTGCTCAGAATGGTATATACAAGTGCGACAAAGGTGAATTTGTATCAAAGAGATATGTTATTGTTTAGATCTATAATGTCCCTCAAAATTCTCATGTATTCAGAAACAAATCTTTCAGAAAGTTCTTGAATCAGGGGGACACTGTAGTCATCAGTGGGTTGATCCATTGAGGAATTTGTAGCTGAATGTGCTAGTAGGGGGTTGCCCCTGATCAGAGGTTTGTCATTTGGCGTATGACCTGTAAGGATGTATTGTTTTTGTCTTGCACTGTTCTCTCATGCTCTGCTTCCTGGTCATTGTGGGGAGAGCAGCTTTTCTCCTCCATGCCCTTCCATGATGCTGCTTCTGCCTTGAAGCCAGTTAACCATGGACTGAATCCACTGAAGTCAAAATAAACTTCTGCTTCTTTAAAGTGTAGGTGTTGGGTATTTTGTCCCAGGGATGGGAAAGTAATTAATACAAGATATATACAATCGCCAATGAATTAATAATGCCATTGATTACCCTTTTGTCTTTAATGATGACTATATTAACCCATTTATGGAGAATGCAAATTTTGGATTTTTTTTCACAAAATTCACATATGCCACCTAAAAAAAATCCAAGGAACAAGAATTTGAGGAAAAATTTTTATTATGATTTGATATATGGGAACCAGGCCATTGAAGGGTTCAATCATTACTCCATTGTCTTATATGAAAATGTTCCTATTAAATCTAATGTTTTGCTCAAATTTTGTGATACAAAATACAGGATTTTTTTTCCTTTTTTTCGTACCGAGGATCGAACTCACGACCATGCACTTGCAAGGCAGGTGCTTATGCCACTGAACTAAATCCCTGGCCCCAATACAGGATTATTTTATAAAGCTATTCTCATTATACATTTCTTCCTCTTTGCTAAGTTACTGCTAAGCAGAACTGTTCCATTGCTACAGACTTGTCTTTCCCTTTGCTCCATGTAATAGATACAGAGATTTCTGCCCTTTCCTTTTTGTTGTTGATATGGTTGATAGCTTTTTTATTAGTACATGTTTGCAATACATAATAATGTTTACATTCCTTGTGTGGTGTTAGTACATATGTATAACACAGAGATTAGCCTTGGTGTCTCAGTTGTATGGCTTGGCTCTGAATTCCATTCAGCTTAAGAAAGCTTTAGGTAGAAATCTGTTGGTGGTGTTTAGACTATGTATACTCACTATGATTCAGGTAAGTAATTACTAAGAGGTTTCTTGGATTTTTTAAGGTATGTAGAAATTTTCATTCCATTTCATTTGATCATTTTCAGAAACTTTTATTTAAAGGCATCTAGATTCTTTTTCAGTATTCTGAGACATTTCTGGCTTTTTCTCTTGCACTGAAATCTTTCCAAGTTCATTTTGCTACTCATAGAGCATAACTGGATTTGAACATATTGTTCAGTTTACACATTGTTTCAGTATATGCAAAGTATGTGTATACATTGATGCAATTAATCTCTTGAAATTCTTATAAAGTAATAAAGTTGGATCACCAGGCAACAGAAATCACTCTGACTTAGCTATTTTTGATGTTATCATTTAGGAAACTACTCCAGAGATATTTTCTCCCTCCTTAGCTAATACTGTGCTTAAATTTTCTTCCCATTGTGAGTACTCATGAGACTGTTCAGAGGTTAAGTATGGTCATTAAAAAAAAATGCCAAAGAAAATTTGTTACTACTCTACTTGCTGAGATGAAGCAGTCTAAGTGGTTCTACTCTCCAGTAGCATAATACATTTCTAAAAATTTATTACTATATAGCCAAGAAAGGAATGAGCATATGAGTAAAGAAATAAAGGAAATTAAATGTAGATATCTGGCAGAATTGAATAAGCTAGTTATTGAACTGAAAATCAGAACCACATATCCCATTAAGTTATGCCAAATGATTATTATATCATGCTCCATAAGGGTACAATTTGCTGTTGCATTTGTATACATTGGTCAGTAGAATGCTAGTTTTTTCTTAACTGTTTCAAGAAAAGCACACAGGTTTTTTCTTTCTTCCTTCTTTACTCTCCTTGCTTCCTTTTCCCTCTCCCCTCTTCTCTTTCTTTCTTTCTTTCTTTCTTTCTTTCTTTCTTTCTTTCTTTCTCTCTCTCTCTCTCTCTCTCTCTCTCTCTCTCTCTCTCTCTTTCTTTCTTTCTTTCTTTCTTTCTTTCTTTCTTCTTTCTTTTCTTCCTTTCTTTGTTTTGTTTATGCCTTACAGAAGAAATCATCTCATCTGAATCAATGGAATGGCTATCGATCTGATAAGAGACTTTACAAGGAACAGTAGATACAAGATCTACTCACAAAAATCCATAATTTTCCTCTACATCTGCAATAATCAACTAAAAATGTAACAAAATCCTGCCATTCACAATAGCAATCGACTTCTCAAGTAACCAGAAAGTGAAATACAGATTTAAATCATTGGAGGAGAAAAGAGCATGGAAGCAAAAGCCCAGAGCATTAAAAGGAAAAGGAATACACTGATTTGTTTAGAAATTTTCTCAAAATGAGGAGTAATTAAAGATTTGCAGATGATTGCAACAAGAAGGGGTTATCCAATGGTATAAATTTCTTAGATAGGCTATTTTAAGAGGAGAGAGAAAATTATATGAAAAAGATTTGAGAAACAACCCTTCAGGGATCTCTTAGGTTTTTGCCTGTCTTGCAAGCCAACTGTTTTTTTTTAAAGGATATTGTACAGCAGTTTTGGAAGACTAAAATAGCAAAGCTCAGATTGTCTTCAGTCCATAATAATAAATTAATGTTTCCTTTTAGGGCAAAGATCAGGTGGGCTTATTAACCATTTTAAGATTTGTGTTCCCTGAATTCAGGGCTTCTTTTCTGTGACAGATCCTCATATATGCATCTGTCACCTGACCTTCTTTGTGTCACACTAGAAATTAGATTTCAAGGAACAGCCTGGCGCCTCACAAATGATAATATTCTGGCCTCTGCTATTGCTGTGGATAATAAACTATCCTTAGGACTCTCATGTCTTATGCCAGTGTCCACGAAACTACAGCAAGTAGGGCAAAATATCAATTCCTTCTGAGTCATCTCCAAACCCAGTAATGTAAGTGGGTGAGTAAGAAAAATCCCTACAAAATGTGTGGGATTTGCTTTGTTGGACTGTCTACTGGCAGATTGTGATGAGTGAGTGTGGTGGGGGAAGAAGGAGCAGGAATGTTTCCAGAAGCCTACAGAGTTCTGAGAGCTCCTCTTCGTTCCAGGAGCACATGACACTTTCTTCATTTTGACATATTTGCTGTTAACAGTGAAGCTAAAGAATCCAGGGAATGAAGGTCCTACCTAATGCTCATGGAAACTGAGTCTTTTTTTTTTTTTTAACTTAGTCTTTCCCTGTAGTTATCTCACATCTTTAAAAAATCAAAAGCAACAAATAGAAATTTGATTATATATTTTCAAACAACCTGTAATGGTATAAAGAATGTGAACCCTCATTGCACTTGTAATTTAAATAGTTTTCGTTCTTTTTTTGATTTTTTTTTTAACTTGCAACCTGTTCATTGTCACCTCTGCCCTTAGAAGTGGGAAAAAATGTTCTGTTTTCTCTAAAGGACTTTCATCAAACTTGTCTTTTATCTTTACAAATTTCCTATTAATCCAAAATAGAATCATTCTGTTCTGTGAGGGTCTAACAACTTTTCTGCCTCGGTCCCTTTCACTGGCACCCTGGCCAGGCTGGATAGGACTTCCACATAGAATCCCACAACATTTGGAAGCAGACTTGGTGGGTGAGCAGAGGCCCAAAATTGGTTGAGAACACAAAAACCTCTCCATGATATTGTTAGCAACTCTCAGCACAAAACAATAGGAGTAGTGAATGGTGGGAAGTAACTGCAGTGTGGGAAACACAGGATGGGGGTAAAATAATGAGAAAGAAGGAAATAATCATGGAAGAAACTAAAATTTGTTCCTCGTTATGATTTATCATGTGATCTGTAAGTTTCAGAGTCAGTTTGCTGAGGATGATGAGGCAGCCACACTTGAGGGACCTAGGAAGGACAGGAAATAAAAACTCTGACTTCTTAATGTTGGACTGAAGAATATCTAAGTGATGGAGAAGTGAACTATGGAAGTACTGAGTGCTAAGAGGAAACGTTCTTTCCTTCTTTTATGATTATGACTAAAAAGACAACATATTAGAAATTTGATAATTTATATAAGGGAGCCAGGTATTGACTTAATGTGGCTATTCATTGTTTGATATTACTTCTTCGTATTATTCTACATCAAGAGTATTTTTTAAAGAATGATAATTAAGGAAAGAACATTGATTAATTCCATGGAATTCTTTTGGTACACCACATTCAAACAAAGTGCTTATCCTGATATACTCTACACAGCTCAGCTCACCTTGCTTACATAATTCCTGGCATCCTGATCCACTCCCTTCTTCATGAGATAATAAATTCTGGGAGAGGCCTTGGATCAAGGCCTTTGTCTGTGTATCCTCACTTGGAATGGATTTAGGACCCTTTGGCTGCCCATAACTTTAAATATGCCTTGTGGTCTTGACTCTCAGTATGGATTGCATTGGAGGTGGTAGATTGGAATTAATTCATTGGAATTCCAATAACATTTCTATGGGATTACAAATATAACTTTCTGGATTGCAAAGTGGACTGGAAAGGGGACTACAATATTTAGATTACAATATACAATATTTGGATTACAGTACAACCTGTAAGGAAGCCCTCACTGAAACTGACCTTACTGGCCTTCTGACCTCAGACTGGCAATGTCTTGGACTGTGACAAAAGTGTCTGTTGTTTATAAATCATCCAGTCTATGGTATTTTGTTACAGCACCCTGAACTGATTAAAATCTGTAGTATTTACTAGATTATCATATGCTCAGCTAAGATTTTTATTACTCTTGAAAAAAAACATAGGTAGTGGATAATAACTAATAATTTTAGCCATAGTAAGATAGTTGCAAAATATTGGTACAAGGTTTTTGTGGGGGGGAGTGTTAAGAGCTTATTCTTAATCATGAAGACTATGATTAAATGTCTGACATGATCATATTCTTAAGGAACTTATACGCTTAGCAAAAGAGACTTGAGTATAAGCCAGTTATTTCAGTAAAAAACAATGTAAGTTTGAGTAAACACAATGCTATGAGAAGACAAGCATAAGAAATTGACCCAGACATCAGCTTTTTGAAAATTCTCTTTCCAAATACTGAGGATGAATTGTCTCAAAGGAATAAACATATAGAGGAATAAGCATAAAGACCTACAAAAATTAAACATTAAAACAATTTTTCAACAATACCCCATAACAAATGACAACAAACGTCATTTATGGTCTCTGTGAAGGGATAAAATTATCTGTAGTCCTGCCAATATTCTTGGTGACATCTTCAGTGAGTTCTGGCCCCCTAAAACCTGTAGCACATTGCAGTTAATATTCCAGGGACTGGTCTGGAACTCCTTCCATCCTTTGAAAGAGAAACATTCAAGAACCTGTTAGTTGGATTATACCCTCCATGAATAAAACCACACTTAGGAAAAGCATCAAAGAATTAACCTGGTTTCACTCACTCTTGCTCTCACCTAACACAGGATCTCAGTTTTCTGCAAAGGCTTCCTCCAAGTCCAAGTAGTTACAAAGGTTCTTAAGGTGTTTCTAAACCAAGCTACTCAGTTACCTTATAGTTGCAGCGGTTTTTGTTTGCATGTCACTCATCTTGTCTGCTGGATACCAGTCTTTCTCCAGATAAAATTCATCAGTGAGACTCTGCTGCCACTTCTACTGGTGTGCTTGCTGGGCTCAAGTGACTTCACACATTGTCTCTTTCTTTCTTTTCTTTCATTTTTTTAAGACACTTACCAATTCATTCCATCTATCCTAACATTTTGTGGAAGAACTCTTCACTGTAACATTGCGATTCTCATCACTACGCAGTTGCTGTAGCACACATCTGCAATCCCAGCACTTGGAAGGCTGAGGCCTTCCGGGGAAGATTGCTGTGAGCTCTAGGTCAGCCTGGACTACATAATGAAATCCTGTCTCAAAAAACCCAGACAACAGAAAACAAGATTCTATCCACCGACCACCCCCAACTCCTGTGCTGATTTAATGGAAAATCTGATTGAGACATTGTTTAATATTCAGTGTTGTCCCTTGCCTCCTATAGCTACTCCATTTCTTTCAGAGCATGGTTCTGTCCCAGAGGGAAGAATATTTCTTTCTGAGTCCTTTCCTTCACTCTGTAAACAGTAAACGCTCAACTCTTTAGCTCACCAGATGAACACTGAAATGTCAGAATTCCCCTTGAGTTCAAGGTGGGACACTTTCTAACACCGAGCTAGGGAAGGAGGAGGTGCACATTAACACTTCCCGTTTGCTGATGGTGCCACTGAGACACGGCCACTCCTATTTCCAACCTAGTTGTAAATGTCAATTTCCTTTGAAACACTGAAACCTATTTCTGTGTTATTTTGGTACAGAACGCTCCTCTAGAGGAGGAACTTTTCAGTGCAATAGAGATTTAAGAACTAACTTTCTTTTCTGTAATCCAGTTGCCTTCTTTGGAGGCCCTTTGCTGTTCTAAGCCCAGGGGTTCTGAGAAAGTTCTTGTTGAGAGGCTGAACCATAAAGATTGCCAGCAGTCATCTTGGGCTACATAGTGAGTTCAAGGCCACCCTGAACTGCATGGGAAGAAAGAAAGAAAGGAAGAAAGAAAGAAAGAAAGAAAGAACGAACGAACGAACGAACGAAAGAAAGAAAGAAAGAAAGAAAGAGAAAAGATTTTGTTGAATAAAAAGGGGAACTAGAAATCCTCTTCTCCATTGGATGGGAAGAAGAAAGACAAAGGTTACACTATTGAATGGGAGTGTCCAGGCACAACAGAAAAAAAAAGTTTACTTAGGTCGGCCAGCAATGGCAAGATGAAACATGAAAGATGTACATTTCAAAAACTGTGTGTGTGTGTGTGTGTGTGTGTGTGTGTGAAGATGGCCCTTGGTGGCTGGTGCTGACATAGGCACCTCTCCTCTGAGATGATCACCTGCTGCCTTTGATGCCAGCCAAAGCTGTGCGTGTCCACTGGACCCAGGCTTGATATCTCTGGTGCTAGTTTGAGTGATGAGGAGGTTAGAGTAAACCCATATTAGTTTAACAACATGAATTCATCACGTTCACCAATGGCATAATTTATGCTGGCAAATAAAAATTACTTCACCTGCTTAGATGATTTTAGAAGTGACTTATCGGAGAGTGGCAGCTTTTACTCCCAACGGTGACCCATTAGCATTGAGCACAATGGCCACAGATGCTGGCAGTAAATTGCTAACAGTACTATGCAATCAGCTGTGAGCTTTTAGAGCCCAGCAGCTTCAGGCAATTAACTACTTCTGCCTCACACTCTTTTCCAAGGAGCTATTCCATGGTTCATTTAGCTGGTTAGGACAACAAGGACCCTTGGCTGAAAGGAAGTAAATAATGATCTAAATCATTTTTTAAATTCCTGGTAGGGAAGAGAAGCACTGTATTAATGAGTTCAGCTTTTGAAATTGAATACATAACATCCCTCTGTGGCAACAAAGAAAAATAAAAACAATTTTACCTGTTCTGAAAGTTTCACTTTTTTTCCTTTGCTGAGGATTATAAAGGATTGTACCGAATGTTTTACCAGATGGAGGAATCAGAATCAGTTAAATAGGAGAAGAAATAGTGGTCTCTGCATTTCAGCAGCAATCTGTATTCCCTAAATAGAATTAGAACTGCTTCCTATATAGATATGAAATTTTATTACGAGTGTTGAGTTCAGTGTCACCAAGGGCATTCCTTTATAGACAAAGGTCTTCTACCCATATTTGGTTTCTATCCTTTTATTAACTTGAATGCATTTAAACAATGCTTTTGAAGAACTGTTTAATTTTTTAAAAAACTGTCGAGTCATTTCTTTCAGAGTGTTTGCTCTTTCAAATACATTTTTCCTTTTTACTCATTACTAAACAGACTTCACAAAAACTCATCACCAGAAGGCACAGGGTTTGCCCAGATACTTGGGGGTGGGGTGAAAGGACATAAGTACAATAATTCCTTTGACTCTTTATTGTCCCTTGTCCTAAGTATTGCTTCTCCCAACATTTTTTCATCATAGTCTAAAAAATACAGTCATTTTGACAACTTAAAAACTGATGAAAATAAGTTCCTTTTACAGGAAAAAAAAGCACCTCCTTCACCTTCTGATAACTTCTGCCTTTTTCTTTCTGTCTGCTGGATAAGCAAACGCATCTGTCATCTTTTTCTTAGCATCAGTTTACTGACTAGACAGCTTGCATGAGTTACTCTGATTTCTATTTCATTCTTTTTTTTTTATAAAATAACTTTCTCTAGAGATGTCTATTTTAATTGTTGAGGGAAAGGCAAAGATTGGTCAAGCAGAGATTAATATTTAATGCTTGCGTCGTGGGTAAAATTATAATTGAATTCACATAACATTTGAGTTTATGTTCAACAAGCAACAAGTTTCTGATATTCCTTGACTGCCTGTGACTTTTGCCCTTTGTGTAAGGACCAGTCATACTTGAAATCCATTTCTTTTTCTTTTTTTGTGTGTTTTTGAGACAGGGTCTCACTATGCAGTTCAGGATGGCCTTGGGCTCACTTTGTAGCCCAGACTTGTCTTGAATTTACAAATGATTCTCCTGTCTCAGCCTCCCAGGTGCTGGGATTACAGGAGGGAGCCAGCATGCCCAGTTTTGAAATACATTTCTTTTGGGCCTCTCCATGTCTTTGCTACTCATTTAAGTAGGCTGGATTTTTTAAAATTGAGTATGTATTATGCTTGTTTCTGGGATTTTTCAAATACCCTCCCGAGAGAAAAATCCAGTTATTTATATCACCCCTAGGCTTTTTTTTCCCCTTGTGAAACTTCTTGTCTTCTTTCTCTTACTTTGTTCTTTGGTTTCTTTTTCTGTCCTTTGGTTCCTTTTTCTCCCCAGACTCTCCTGCCCAGGAATCGTAGACTGCTGCTCCTACTGCTTCTTGCCCTTGCAACCTCCACTCTCCTCCTGGTGCTCCATCGACCTATGCAGCTTCCTCTTAGCCATTTGGGTAAGTGGGGTCACATATCAGATGGACATGGAACCCTATAACTCTGAAAGTCCAAGCTATGTTTTCTAAAACAGGACCTAGCAGCATAGAGAGATAAAAGCCTTCATCTCTGTAGCTTTCTTGGGCAGAATATAATTTCCAAAAGTTTAAAAGCAAGTTTTATTCATGGAATGAGTTCATGTCAAGCAATTTCTAGCTGGGCTTCAGCCGAGCTCCCCAGTGACGAGGTCTCTTCAGTGCTGACCCCTCATAGTCAGAGGCTGACTGCACAATAGAAAATCACAATCAAACTCTGTTAGTCCCTTAAAAACTGAGGCCTCTAGAAATGAAAGAAAGCTTTATATTAATATGCTCTGCAAAATCTGTATGTCAGGAAAGTCAAAGTGTGCCACACCCAAGAGAGAGCTGGACTTAGAGCAGGAACTCAAGGAATAATGATTTCCTTGAACCAGTTAAGTGCACTAAAGGCCACTTAAAAGTGACTTCCAGACACATTAAGCTACTTTCTCTCTGGCAACAAATGAACTCAGACAGGAAGGAAATTTTACCTCTTGGTCCTCTGCAATGAATTTCACTATGAGTGTTTCAGGTAGAGAAAGGAGGCAGGGAAAATGGACTCCATTCTGGGATTTGATGAAATAAATGTGGGAGTCAAATGTATACACAACACAAGTGAACCCTGGATCAAACTGGAAGTACTTACTGTAATTCCCTGAAAATAAAACCTAACTGGAGGGGGCTCGGGATTTAGCTCAGCAGTATAAGCGCCTGACTGGCAATGTGCAACATCCTGAGTTCGATCCCTGGTGCCAAAAAAAAAAAAAAAAAACAACAAAACCCAAACCTAACTGGAAAATAAGCTCTAGCATTTTTCATGATGCTCAAAATATAACCCTTACCTCTAAAATAAGTCCCAGTTAAGGTCATTGGCCAAACACACATTTAATAGATCCATTGCAACCCACAATAGACATATTGAACTATAAAAATAATATTAATATTTAATTAAATATAAACAATATTATGACATTAATACTTTAAATAATTGAGCATTTGTAAATACCCAAGGGGATATCCTAGAAGCTGAGATTGACCTGGCCACAAAAAAACAAGAAATTCTGTGATATAAGGGTCTTTATAGTATCATATAGACATTAAGAATATGGTCTTTGGGGCTAAATAATCCAAGATCCAATTCTAGTGTCTTTGTTAGGCTCTGGAGCCAGAACATCCAAATTAAAATCCTGGCTCTGCTACTTATTAAATCTGTGATCTGGGGAAAACTCCTTACCCAATCTGTGTATCTGTTTGCCTGTCTGTGAGATAAGGATAACCCATGACTATTTCATTGGCTTGTGAGAATTGAATGAGCTGAAACATTTAAGGCACGAAGATTGTGCAGCTCCCAAGGAACTCTGAGGAAAATGCAGGGCTGAGACAGCGTTGAAATGCTTTTCCCCAAAAGCCTTAGGTTTTAAAATCTTGCTCTTTATTCTTAAAATCCTTAAATTGTAATGGACTTATGTGTGTAGTATTATTCAATAATATTTTTATCCATTTTGATTATTGTCTGAGTACTACTTATGAAATCCTTTTCCTGCTGTATTTCAATAGCACTTTAGTAATAAATCAAAACATATACCCAAATGGGTCTATTTCCATGTTTTTGACTTATTATTATCTATTTTATTGCTTGTCTAGCCTTATGCCAATGTCACATTGTTTTAATCATGTGAATGTATAATAATCTTGATTTCTGGAAGAACAGATTTCCCCAATTTGTTTTGTGTGTGTGTGTGTTTCTTTTTTCCAGAAGTATCTTCACTGTGCTTGGAGCCTTCTCTTTTTGGTAGCTTAAAATAAGATTGCAACACTCTGACATTTTCCTTTGAAATACAGAGTCTATGTCTCTTTCCCTTGGCATTACTTTTACTACGTTGATTGAGGTAGTAACAAGCCCATTGTTGTGGACTGAATTTTGTAACACCAAATCCATCTGCCAGAACCCTCATCCCCACTGTGAGCTGCATTTGGAGATAGTCCTTAAGGAGGATGACCAAAGTTAGATGAGGCCATAACACTACGTCCTTATGTGTTGGATCGGTGTCTTTATAAAAAGAGAGATATCTGAGATTCTCTCTGTCTCTGTCTCTCTCTCTCTCTGTCTTTCTCTCTCCTCTCTCTCCCTCTCTCCTCTCCCTCCTTTTCTCTCCATCTCTTTCCCTCTCTCTCTGACTCTGTCTCTGTCTCTCATGCTCATGCTCTTTTCTT
Source organism: Hydrochoerus hydrochaeris (assembly GCA_004027455.1). Classification (NCBI taxonomy): domain Eukaryota; kingdom Metazoa; phylum Chordata; class Mammalia; order Rodentia; family Hydrochaeridae; genus Hydrochoerus; species Hydrochoerus hydrochaeris. The sequence goes on from PVLA01013130.1 coordinate 27,201, forward strand.
CTCTCCTGCTGTCCCTCCCCTCTTTCTCCCTCCCTCTCATCTCTCTCTCCACTTATGCAAACAGAGAAAAGGCCTCGTGAAGGCAGCCATCTGTGAGCCAGAAAAAGAGATCTCATTAGAAATCAACACTTATAGAACCTTTGGACTTTAAATTTTCCAAACTGAGAGAAAAATAACTTCTGTTGTCTAAGTCACCCAATGTATAGAATTCTGTTGTGGTAGCCCACATGCAGTGTGCAATCTAAGACTAATAAAGGATATTAGGGGGATAATTGGTAATGTCCAATGTAGATAAATTAATAGTGCTGTATCATATTAATTTCCTACTTTTAGTCATTGTTCTATGACTATGTAAAATATTAATATTTGGGTAAATTTGAAGAACTTCAGAACATTTTAATTCTGATCACCCAGTTCTTGATGTTCATGATTTTTTTTCTGTTATTTTGTTTGTCTTTAAAGAATGCCTTACAAATTAGATAATTTTTTTTCAGATAACATTTGTTCAGATTACCTAAATATTTTCCAGTTTGTTTGCTATTGCCTCTTTCATCTTAGAGATTTCTTTTGGGTTTTTTTTTTCTATTAAAGAATATATGTTAAAAATTCCTTCAATAGACCACTCTTGTCTATTTTTTTTTGTTATCTTTATAGTTACATCATTCTCATTCTTGAAAGATTCTTGAAAGAATGTGGTTACACATTCTTAATTTAGCACTTTCTCTAAACATTTAACTTTTTTTTTTTTTTTTTGGTTCTTTTTGGTACCAGGGATCAAACTCATGACCTCATGTTTGCCAGGCAGGCAAATATGCCATTGAGCTAAATTCCTGGCCCACTCTCAACATTTAAAAAAGTATTATTCTACTATATCCTGGCTTTGGTTCTATTGTTCTATTGCATTTGCTGTTATCTGTTGATTTGTTATTCCTTTGTAGGTTATCTATTTTTTTTTCTGAGCATTTTGAAGATCTTTTTGTCTTTAATGTTCTGCAGTTTCATTACATATGGACTTTTGATTAATTAATTAATTAAATTTTTTTGGTGCAGGGGATTGAATTCATGACCTTGTGCTTGCCAGGCAGGCGTTTATGCCACTGAGCTAAATCCCCAGCCCTGGACTTTGAAATTATCCCCTTTTTTTTTTTTAATCTGTATTTGTGGGCTATACTTTGGATCTTGAATGTGCTCCAAAGGCCCATGGGCTTAAAAGCCTTGATGCTCAGAGTGGTACCATTGAGAGGTGGCAACTTTTAAAGGACAGGGCCTTAGTGGCTTTAAGGGACATGTGCCCTTGAAGGGGATTGTAGGACCCTGGCACACTCCTTGTACTCTTTCCTTCTTGGGCATGAGGTGAGTGTTGTTTTTCAACCACCTTCTCCTGCCACGATGTGCTGCTTTGTCACAGGCCCAGAAGCAATGGGATCAACTGACCATGAGCTGGACCTTCCAAGACTGTGAGCCAAAATTTTAAACCTTTTCTCTTTATAAGTTGATTATCTTAGGCATTTCACTATATTGATAGAAAGTTGATTATCACACTGTGTAATTCTTTTTTACATTTTCTGAAAAATTTTCACTTGTTACATTTTCAAAAATCACCCTTTTTATTCTTTTTATTTTCATCTCCTGGAATTTCAAGACTGTCCCACTATGTGTTGCCTTGATCTTACCCTCTCTGTTTTTTTTTTTTTTTTTTTTTTTGGGTACTGGGGATCGAACTCATACCCTAGGACTTGCCAGGCGGGCGCTTAATCCACTGAGCTAAATCTCCAGCCCCACCCTCTCTCTTTTTAATCGATTGTGTTGAATTTTTCAGATCCACCTTTCAGGGTTTTTTCTGTTCAGCCAGTTTATTGTTTTTTTTATCACAACAATTATGTGTTTTATGGGTAGTTGGTTTTTCAAAACACTTTTTTCGGTACACCCCCACCCCGAGCCATGTCCCCAGCCCCTCATGTCACTTTGTATAGCTGTTTCTTCTTTGTGACTTTCTGATTTCTTCAAATGTTTTATTTATTCCTTCTATATGTCACGTCTGATAGTATATGTGGTCCTTTGGTTTAATGTATGTGTTTTATCTGCTTATACTTCCTCATGCTATTGTTTATTTAGGGTCTGATTAACTTAACTGTGGGTTAATAGTTGAGAGCATGCATTAAGAATGGCTTCTTTCAGAGAGGATTTGTGATGTTTCGTTTGACCCAGGGGAATTACTTGCCCTGACACCAGTCAAGTTCCTTTTTGGCTCTGTTTGGTGTAAGAGTCTTAACTTGCTGCCTTGCCATTAGCCCAGGGCTGCTCTGCTACAATGCTGATGTTGCCGTTAGCCTTCAGCATATCCAGCTTTCCTTCCTGTTTTGGAGTTTGCCAATCTTACTTTTGCCCACAGTACCATCCCCTCATTTCCTGTAAGCCTAACAAAATCTATTTTGTCATGCATGATCCAGTTTTTTCACAGAGGAAAATTCCCTTAGAAAGTTGAGTTTGTTCATTTTATTCAAGGCACTTATTAATGCTCAACATTATAATACAAAATTAGTTGTTTATTGTTTTATAGTCAGTCTTCCTTAGTAGAATGCAAAGGTCCTGAGCTGAAGAACTTTGGTTTGCTGCTATATCTTTAGTGACTAGAATACAGTGCTTAATATATAGTAGAGCCTGGAACTTAACAAATACTTCATGACTATTAAAATAAATGAAATTTGCTGGGTGTGTTGGTGCATGCCCTTAATCCCAGCACTCAGAAGGCTAATACAGGAGGATTGCTGTGAGTTCAAGGGCAGATTGTGCCACATAGTGATTTCAAGGCAAGCCTCAAATACATAGTGAGACTCTGTCTCAAAAAAGAAAAAATAAGTGAATTCCATCTAGAAATTACACTGAATTCTCTAGATATAAAGATGAATCTGGCAAAGTTTCTTCCCTTGAAGTACTCACTAGAATTAAAGGGGTTAAAATAATATGAAAGTAAATAAATTACTGGCTATGGTTTGAAAATTTGTCTCCCCCCAGGCTTGTGTGTAGAAACTTAATCTTCCATTTGATGGTACTCAGAAATTGGACATTTGTTTGTTTGTTGGTACTAGGAATCAAACTCACTTGCCAGGCAGGCATTGTGAGAAATTGGGCCTTTGGAGAGATGATTAAGTCATGAGATTAGAGCCCTCAAGAGTGGAATAAATACTCTTTTAGAAGAGTCCCAACAGGGCCTATTTGCATCACCTACCGCATGAGGACACATAGATGTCATCACATATGAGGAACAGGCCATGCCCAGACGTCAAATCTGCTGGCCCCTTGATCTTGAGTATCCCAGTCTCTAGAACTGTAAGCAATAAATTTCTCTTGCTTGTAAATTACCCTGTCTAAAATATTTTTGTTGTAGAATCCCAAATGGACTAAGACAGTACTATAATACACACACTTGAACATACATACAAGAATACAAAATATAATATCATGGTATATACAACAACCTATAGCTAAAGCTAATATGCCATGCTTATTCGTTTTATCTCATCACACAAGTTACTGAGTCTTAGGGGAAGGTAATATAACCAATTTTATGCTTTAGATTATCTCTGGTGGAGTATGGTGGGTGGAACAAGGTAAACAAAACAGAAGGCAGGAAAAGAAGGTAGGAAGGAGATTACTGCAGTTCTTGCTTTGTCTATTTAAAGAAAGAAAAAAATGCCAAAACTGGATATCTTTCTAGACACTGAGGAAGTAACAGTGAATGTGAAGATTTAGGCCCTGCTATTACAGAATTTATATCTTATTTGATTAAAACAAAGTAAATAAGTACTAACACATAAGAGAATTCAGATAGTGGTAGGTGCCATAAAGAAAATACAACAGGTTGTGGCACCAAGGCAGTGGCTACCCAAAAAAAGGCTTGTGTCAGGGGACACCTGAATGATGAGGCCAGTCAGAAGAACAGACATGCCAGGCAGAGAGGACAGCAAGAACATTTGGATGGTGTATTTAAGGGTTATAAAGCTGGTCACTGTGGCCAGCCACAAATGACTGAGTTTGGGAAAATAGAGAGGGGCCTGACCACCCAGGTCCTTCTAGGCCAGGGTAAGGATTCTGGATGTTGCTCAAAGAGCAACTGGAAGCTTCTGGCAAGTGGTATTGGACACAATATCAAAAAGCCCGAGCTCAGGCAAAGTTTCTCATGCTGTGCTTGGTACATAAAGGAGAGGAGATGCACATTCTATAAATGCTTGAGTTGATCAAAAGGCTACCAGAGTGGTCTGTTCTTAGATGCTGCCAGGCAGGAAACTCAGGTGTTTAAAGAATGATGTTAAGCTGTGGGCTCAGGCACACTGTAGCTCAGTTAAATAAGGGGGTGTTTCATGGTGACAAGTCATGATTACATTGTAACTGTATGATATTATCCATTAGTTTTAAACTGTCTTTTGCCATAGCTGAGCCTGAGCTATTCTATGTGTACAATTCAGTACTAATCTGTCATCAGTACTAGAAATTAATTACAAGGAAATATCTACTGTCTTGTCAGTAACATTATCATTATATGCAAGAAGATAGCATATGTTTAGGGAATCTTTACTGTTAAATATCAGAATTTAGAGATGATTATACTGAAAATTGCTAATGAAATATTCTATTTATGTAAAACAAACTAGTTTCCTTTAAAAAGAAAACATACTTCTAGGAAACAATTATTCTTAGATTTATTTGTAGAAAGGGCATAAATATATAACAGTCTTCATCATTCAACTATATGAAACTATCTTTCAGTGATGTTGGGAATTGGATCTAGGAACTTGCATGTGCAAGGCAAGTGGTCTACTACTGGGCTACATCCTAGCCTTTATTGTTTATTTATTCATTTATTTTTTAATTTTTGAGATAGGGTCTCACCAAGTTGTCTAAGTTTGTCTTGAACTTTCTGTCCTCCTGCCTCATTCTCTTAAGTAGCTGGTATTACAGGTATAAACCACTATGCCCAGTTTATGCCAAATTTTATGGTAGGAGTTCATGGCACAGGAGAGAAGAGACTGGGAGCTCTCTCTAAACACAGCTGAGGCAAACATGGTGGTTGCAACAGTGGTTACCAGTCAGGTTCCTGGTGCAGAAGTGAATTGGCATGGGCAGCACTGGCCACATTATAACTGGTTTTCTGCAGAAGTGGTATCAGTGTAAAATAATTTCAAAATGTCTTCAAAATGACAATGACAGCAGTTTCCTCATAAGCCTAGATCTGTAGCATTAGACCTGGAAACTCAGCTGATAGCCTGTTTCTCCAGGTTTCTCATACAAGTCCATAAGCAATCAATAGCTGTTGGGTTTTGATTAAAGTCTTTTTGTCTGCAGGAGAAGCTTCAGATCCTGGCTACCAAGAATTCAGGTTGATTTAGATTTTTACATAGCTACTCTCAGCACAATGACTAGCAAGTAATATTCAATAAATGTGACTTTTAGTAGCACTTATAACATGTTCCTAATTTTATTCATCATCCCTTGGTATCCTATTGTGTAGTCCCTTTTCCCCCTTGAATACCACAATCCATAGATGGTTGATTCCCTTATTAAAATAGTGTAGTATTTGCATTTAACATACATAAATTCTCTCATGTACTTTAAGTCATTTTCAGATTACTTATAATACCTAATGTTTACATTTTAACTGTTATGTAAATAATTGCTATTACTGCAATTGTATAAGGAATAATGACAAGGGAAAAAAGCCCCTACCTGTTCAGTATAAATGCAACCACTGAAGGTCTAGTATATTTCAGCCACACTATAACATTTTTTAAAGCACTTTTAATCCACAGTTGGGTAAATTGGTACAGATGGAACTGATTATATAGAGGACCATCAGTGTTGAATTTTATAATGAATGTTGGTGACTTTGCTCCCATATTTAAAAGCTATTATTTAATAATAGCTTTTAATAGTTTAACAGTTTTAATAGTTTAATAGTTTGAGTATTCCTTATCTGCAATGCTTGGTGTCAGAAGTGGTTTGAATTTTGGATATTTTTTATTTGGAAATATTTGCATATACTCAAGATATTTTAGAGATGGGATTTAAGTGTGAATACTAAATTCATTTATGTTTCATATATACCATATACACATAGACTTAAAGAAATTTTGTACAATATTTTTAATGCAGCCATGTTTTTTGACCATGAGTCAGGTGTGAAATTTTTCATTCATGGCTTTATGTTGGCATTCAAAATTACAGATTTTCACATTTCTGATTTTTTGGATTTTGGAAACTCTACCTGTATTGCCTTTAATTATTAATTTGAAGTGGTCTATTTATATTTTGAATTATATTTTGTTTAATGTAAGATTTATTTCTAAGATTGTAATTCCTTGAAGGTAGAGATTGTACGTGTTTCCAACTGAATTATTTTATGAAAACATGCCCTGTCACAGATGGACTCTTAGTGAATATTTGTGGAGGAGATAGATGGAGAGCTTATTGATGAAACTGAAATGCCATTTCAAGAATATGCCTGGGGATTTAGGCAGACCTCTAGGTTTGCTTTATGTCAGTGATGTAGCTTGGTCCAGGACGGCTCTTTAGTTTTGTTTTGTTTTTATTTTTAAGGTAGTAAAATACAAAAGAACAAGACAGAACAAAGCCAATTGAGACAGTTTAGAGAAATTGGTACAGAATTTCACAGATGGTTACAGGGATAACAGTAATAGGTACCATAGTATATCTCGTTTTCTTCATAATAGTTGTTCTTTCAATCAGGTATAGCAAAATTAAAGGAAATATAGAACATTATAGAACTTATCAAAACAGAATATTGAATAGAACAATACCATTAATCAGAATAAAGTAAAACAGTGATAAAAATATTTGCCATCAAAGAAATGGTAGAAGGACATCCCCCTTATTTGCTTTATTGCATATAGTCAAACTTGCAAGAGATGCTCAGATCTCTGGCTCCCACTTACTAATGGGGGAAGAGGGGGTTTGTATGTTTGAATCTCAGCCCGTGCACTGGTAGGCTCACAGCTGCTTACCAGGGTGGCCAGCTGGCTGCTTGGTTTCCCAGCACCCTAAGTTCCAACATGGTGTGGATCTCAGGCGATCTGTTTTGTTTTTAAACACAATGTCTCATTGTGCAATTCAGGGTGGCCTTTAACTCACTATATAGCCCAGACTGGCCCTGAACTAGCAACAATCCTTCTGCTGCATCCTCCTGAATGCTGGGATTATAGATATGTGCTACCATGTGCAGTTGCTCCTTTGCTTTATTGGCCTGGGGAATTGATATCACACCTTAGCCAGAAATGATCAATCTTTTAAATGTAGACACACACTGACAAATCTGTAAGAGACTAAGGTAGATTCTGTATTTTCAAGTAAGAAATAATAAATACAATTTTTGGGTAATTTGCAATGCTATTCATTTATTCAATGAGTATTAAGTGTTTACTATTGTTACATCTTTGTATAATAAACAGTGAAAAAACAAAGTTGCTGTTCTCATGCAATTTGCACAACTATGTCAATAAATATGTATTTAATTGCAGATAATAAGTATTATAAAGAAAAACAGCAAGATAAGAAGCTGGGAAGGGATGTGTGCTATTTTGAGTCAAATGATTAGGGAATGTGCCCTTTAAGAGGTAGTGTTTGGACTGAACCTAAATGAATGAGGGAAGAATATGCCAGGCAGAATACACAAAGGCTTTGAGGCAGAAATAATTTGAGGAAGTGTTTAAGGAATAAAAAGTAGACCAGTGTGGTATACAACCTGTAGGACAGCTTCCAATAATCTTTGGCCACAGCTATTCATATCCTTATGAAATTCCCTCTGCCTTACAATGGACAGAACTTGCTAAGCAGTTTCTTATAGATAGAATATGGTAGAGATGATGGAATGTCGCTGCCAATATTTGGTTGTAAAAAAACAGTGGCTTCTGTCTTGGACACATTCTCTCTCTTCTTTCTGTGCAGCAAAGGAATTAACATAGCAGGCTTGCGGCTGCTGTGCTTGGAAAGGCCAGTTTGTAGGCCTATGGGCCGTTGGCTGCTATTTGGCAATTTAGATAGTAAATCATTCCCTACACTAGTATAAACTTTTCTCTGAATAATAAAAGGTCCCTCATGTCTTAGACAGTTCAGACAGCAGGGCTTAGACAGCATTTGTCCTGGAATTTTCATATGTACAAGGCATGAGATTCTCATATCCCTTTGGTTACTGTTTTAATAGGCTCCCTAGGCACAACCATTACATGCACATGGCTGAACTTTTTGGGTAGCAGAAAACTGACTGATAGGACCTTCATGGAGAGTGGGAACACAAATGAGCCTACAAACAAATTCCTGCGGACTCTGCCTACATTGCTTTGATGATGGCACAAGTACAACTCTACTGCGAATCCTGTAAGTTCTTCAAGCTAATGCCTGACAATGGAAGTTGACTTGGGGACTCCAAACACACTGGTTATGAGGAAACAAGTTGCCATGAGCTGTGTTATGGAGAGACCACATGACAAGGCACTGAGGTGGGTCGAGGGGAGGGGGGTCATTGGACTACAGCTAACAAGGAAAAACTGGGACCAGTGGCCCAGTAGCCCACATGTGAGATGGAAGCTGCCCCTGCTGAGGCTGTGGTTCCCTAACACCTTTACTATGGCCTTCTGGAGAGATGGACCCAGAGGCACTACCTAACCAGAACTTAGATTCCTGGCCTACAAAAACTAATAATAAATGCTTATTGTTTTAGCCTCTAAGTTTTGGGGGTAATTTGTGGTGTAGCAATAGACAAAAAAAAATTTTGGAACATAGATAGCAAAGACAATGTGATAGATGATAGGTTCAGAGCAGCAGACAGCGCCCAGATGCCACATGGCCTTAAAGTATTTGATGAGATTGGGGATTTTATTTCACTGAAAGGTTTGGAGCAAGGAAATTTGATGAACATATTTTCTCCTTTAGGTCAGAGGTTTTCAACCTTGGTTACATTTTAGAATCACTAAAGGGAGCTTTTCAATGGCAGTCTTCACTCTTGGAGAGTCTGGTTCAACTGGCCCTGGGAGAAGTTCTAGTATCTTTATTTTTTAAAAAACTCCCAGGTAATTCTGTTTATATTTTCTTTTTTTTTTATTTAAAGAAAAAAATTTTGAAACAGAAAGAGGGTAGAAATAATACAAAATCTCAAAAACAAAACCAAACAGAAAAACAAAAATAGTAATCAGTAAGAAATCACTAGTTGATAATTACATATTTTCCTCTTTGAAGTAGTTGTTCAAATTATAAAAGTAAAGCCTACAAAGTAGACATCCAAACAGTGAGCCTGCAATCAGTTTTATTCATTCATCCAATTAAAAATTTATTAATCCCACACACTCAAACATACATGCAGTTATATCCTTTAGAATACTTTCTTTTCCTTTCTTTACATTAACTATAATCTATTCTCGTAAACTACTTAGAAGTTCTACACATGTATAAGTCTCTACACATATACCTAGCCTTTCTCTATTAGAGGGAGAAACAAATCAAAACAAGTCAACAATACAGATTCCTAGAGAAGCATGAAATGGAAAGGACATATAAAACCACAACACTAGGTGATCTACAGTAGTTACTATGATGTCTCTTGTTATTTTCAATAAAATTGTCTATATCATCAAATATAGTATAGTTAAACTTAGCATTGCATTACACTATTAATAAAATCTAAACATTGGAGACATTATAGGACTTCAAAGGCAGTTAACAATCAAACCAGGATGGGTATCCTATTGAATCCTGTCATCTTAAAAGTAGTTGCCCCTATTCTCAGACTCGACACTCTCAAGCATACCAGATTCAAATAAAATCAGTCAAGATAAAACAGCAATATAACCAATCTTCTCTGTCTTATCTCTACTATGCTATTTTTCTGTCATTGTTGTTTGTTGACTTTTCTCCTTCATTCCACTGTCTGCCCTTTTCTTTGAGGCCTTTCTGCCATTGTTCCTGGAACCCTGGTGATTTTTTTTTCACTCTCTCTAGACTGTCCTTCAGTATTCTTTGCAGGGTTGGATTGGTGGTCACAAACTCCCCCAGTTCCTCTTAGTTGTGGAAATATCTTGTCTCTCCATTAATTTTGAGAGACAGGTTTGCAGGGTACATCATTCTGGGTTTGAGGTTATTTTCTTTCAGGGCTTGGAATATTTCACTCCAAGCTCTTCTTGATTTGATGGCTTGCATTGAGAAGTCTGTTGTGATTTTGATGAGTTTTCCTTTATAGGTAATCTGTTTCTTTTCTCTGACTGCTTTTAATATTCTGTTCTTGTGCTGGATTTCTGGGATCCTGATTATTATATGTCTGGGTGTAGATCTGTTTTGGTTGTAGCTGGCTGGAGTTCTGTATGCCTCATTTATCTGAACTTCACTTCCATTACCTATGTTTGGGAAGCTTTCCTTAATTATTTCTGTGAACAGACTTTTTATTTCATTTGTATTTGTTGCTGCATCTTCATTCACATATTTTATTCTTAGGTTATAAATCCTCTTGTCATCTTCTAGCCTTTGTATCATTGCTTCCTGGTTCCTTGTTATTTTTAAGAGATCCTTCTTTTCGTGATCATATGTTGCAAATCTATCTTCAAGGTCTGAAGGTTTGTCTTTAGTTTCTGTTAAAAAGGTTTTGCCAGCTTTCAATGGAGTTTTTAATTTCCTGATATTCTCTTTGGATGTGTTTCATATATTCTAGGTTTTGTTTATATTCTTCATCAAAGGTTTCTCTCCTTTCTCTGGGTTCTTCTATTCTTTCATTTGTGTCTACTTGAGGATTACCCAGGACTTCTTTTATTAATCTTCTTATATCTTGCTTCACCTGAGTTAGAATTTCAGATTTAAATTCGTCCATGAGGTTCATGGAGATACTTTATTTCCAATGAGGCTGTCTCTGACATTACAGGTTTGCTCCTCCCAACTTCCTCTGCATTTACCTCTGCTGGACTCACTTTCCCTGGTTCTGCAGTTAGAGACCTTTTGCTGTTTCTCTGTCTGGTCATGTTTCCGGCCCCCTTCAGACAGGTGGGTGGTGGAGGTCTCTGGGCCTTTCCTATTGCTTAGTTTTTTCTGCAGTGCACTGGCTAGGGAAGTGCTGCCCCCTAGTCTGCTGCGGATCTGTGAAGTGCATGCTGAGAGCCAGCCCCTCCCCCTACGTCAGTCAATCAGTGTATACTTCAGCAAGTTCATGTGTTCCCTGAGGATGCCACTGGCTCACAGCAGCCTCGTCCCACCTATTGGGTTTCAATCAAGGGCCTGGCCCAGCCCAAGCAGACCCCACCAATCTGCTTTGGACTAGGAGTCGTCAATGGACGCTGCCTTGGGTTTTGATTCAAGCTGGCTCTGCCCAACTCCAAAATGTCGTCTAGCCAGTCCTCCTGATCTGGGGAATCTAGTTCCCGTCACTCACCAAAATTCACGCAGCTCGACTGGCTGTTTCCACTCCCTGCTGCAGCGCCTCCCCCAGCCAAGGGTCTGGAGCTCACCAAGCCCTGCTCTCGGCAGGGCCGCAATCTCAGCATCTCAGCTCGATCGTGAGTCACCTGACTCTAAGGCATCCCGGTATAGGGACTGGGGCTTGCCCAGCTCCAGCCCTCCATGCACGCTTCTTTTTTTTTTTTTTTTTTTTTTTTTTTTTTTTTTTTTGCTTTTTCTTTTTCCTCAGTTTCGTCCTGGGTCGTGAGAATTCCTCTCCTTTTGTCTGTCTTTCTCCATGTTGTCAGATTCCAGGGTCTGAGTTTTTTTTTTTTTTTCTTCAGAGAGGCTCTCTTATCATGTCACCACTCAGTTGGCCATCTTGCAAATCGTCCCCAGGTAATTCTGATGG
>PVLA01013131.1:0-38978 GCA_004027455.1 Hydrochoerus hydrochaeris
AGGAGGGACAATGATTAGTGGCAGATGAGTGGATGGATGAGGACATGGGTGGGTGCATGGGAGGGCCAAGCGGGGCACCACTGCTGAAGCCCTGTAATTAACCCCATAAAAGTCACGAAAGGACGCAGGAACAGGCTGGAGGCAAGGCTATCCGGCTGCCTTGCTCCAGGCCCCGGCCCCGCTCCACACACACACCTGCCCCTCCCCTCCATTCAAACCCTGCGGCCTACCTGGAGGCGGCGATCTCCGCTTTCTGGCGAGCTATGGCAGCGGCACGCTGGGCGCCCTCCACGCTGTGCTCCACCTTCTGGCGGACCTTGCTGCTCTTGAGCGGCAACACGCGGCGCTTGGTGGCCTTGACCAGCACGTTGTGGCGGTACTTGCCCTCCTCACGATGGCCGTCAGGCAGCGTCGTGCAGCCGTAGCCGTGGCGTAGGTTGTCCAGCCACTCGCCCTCGTAGCGGAGGCCGCTAGAGCGCTCGCTCACGCCGAAGCCCGAGCGCTTGTCGTTCTTCCACTCGCCCATGTAGGTCTCGGTGGTGGTGGCGTCGATGTCCGCCTCGAAGGGTGCGGCCTCGTCGGCGCCCTCGGCGCCCTCGCCCAGGCTGGCGGTGGAGGCCGCGTCGCTGGCGCCCGAGCTGAGGTCGCTCTTGAGGAAGCTGACGCGGCTGCGCTGGCTGCCCAGGGACGTGCGGGACTCGGCGCGCCGCAGCTTGCCCAGCAGCGCGCCCCGCTGGAAGAGGCCGCCGCCCTTGGCCGCGCGCGCCGCCGTCTCGGCGTTGGCCAGCAGGCTGAGCGCGAAACCGCCGCGCGGGATGGCGGGCGAGGGCAGCGCTGGGCCGTCGGGGGCTGGCGACGAGGGAGAGTCCGGGGCCACAGTGCCATTGCTGTGCTCGCTGCGCAGGGACGAGAGCGACGTGCGCAGCGGCGAGCGCACCACCACGGCCATGCCGTAGGGCACGCTCTGGCGCACGCCGTAGCCGTGGCGCATGCCGTTGGTGAACTGGCCTTGGTACGTCCCTGCGGGCGGGAGAGGGCACATCAGTGCATGGCACCACGGGGCCGGCGTGGACACAGTGACCAGGTTGTACAAGGGCCGGAGCTGGCCAGGCTATCTGAGTGGCAGGGTGCACGTTATCAAATCCTTAAAATTATGAGTGTGCAAGAACACGGAGTGAGCAAGCCAGGGGAGTCTGTGTGATGGTGTGACCATCTCCTCCTGGGAATGTGGCAGGATCAAAGGTGTGCAAGCAAGGAGTTTGTGAGTCCTATCATAAGCGTGTAAAGTTGTGTCATTGAGGCTCGGGGAATGGTTGAGGTTAATGAGATATATGCTGGCACATGAGCGGAAGAGCCAGCAGGAATTTGCCGCTCACTGTGAATATTTATGGGGAAACATGCTGAGGTCAGGAGAATGCAAACAGAGCAAAAAGTGGGAGCCAGAGTGTTAAAGTTATCTGAGCAAATGAGGCACTGTGTGAATTTAAATGTGTGTGCACAGAGTCTGGACCACACTGAAGAGTGTGACTGCCAGAGCATGCGTGGACAAGACAGGGTTGTACAGCACCATGATCGTTTGCAGGGGTGGGGGTGTGCAAGGCAGTGTGCACGAAGGGTGTCTGAGACCATGTGAGCAAGGCGCAGTAGGAAGTAGCACAAAGTTAAAAGAGCATTCAAGGTCCCAGTTGTACAAAGGTAGAACTGCATGAGAGTGCAAAACCATTAGAAGGCCAAAGAGTGCAAAGTGGTGTGAATAGGCAAGGCCCTCCACACGCACAGCTAAGCGAGTGTGCAAGGGGATGTGAATGGTCAAGGCCATAAACAGGTCAGACAGCAGATCTGCACAGCAGCGGATTGTTGGAAAGCGTGAGATTGTGAGAGGGTGTAAGAGACCATGGTGGTCACACGTGGTGCCTTTCGATTGAGTGAGCTCATGAGTGTGCAGCATGCTTACAGGAGGGGGTCCCGTGAAGGTGACATTATGGATGTCTATGAGGCTCTGAGCATGCAGGGCCACCTGAGTGTCACAGCACAGAGTAGAGGAGGCACTTGAGCTGAGCGCATGAGGTTGTGGGCATTAGTGAAACTGAGACCACATAAGACCATGTGTAAGCAGAACAGTGATGTGTACAGGTCCTGCATGGACACAGGTACCTGAGCTCCCGGGAACAGGACAGTGGATGTCAGTGGCCACTCAAGTCTTGTGGGAGTAGAGAAGCAACACAGAAAAGAGCACAGACTCCCAATGCTGCTTCTGCCCTCGCTAGCTGTGTGACCTTGGGCAATTGATTACCCTCTCTGGGCCTTAACTTCTTCCTCTGTCAGGAATAACAGTTACCTCTCACCTCTTAGAATTTTTTGAGGTTTAAATACATTAATATCTCTGAAAAACTAAAAGACAAGATATGTGTCTGATACTGTGATTCCACAAAGTGGTGCTGGGGTGAGGCCCCCTGGGGCATATGAACAAGCTTCAGAACGATGTCACACTGCTGCCCCAGCCGACTATGTGGTTCCCCCCAGGGCTCCACCCCAGCAGTGCCCCGTTCTCCCTGGACACTTACATCATCTGTTGTTTTTTCACTGCCCTGTGTGCCCCCAGTGACCCCCTAAAATAGAGGTCAGCCTGGAGTAGATGTCACATGCCCATCCCTTTCAACACACGCGCACACACACCCTGCTCCACCCTCTCTGTCCTTCTCCCACAGCAGCCCTCTGTGGCTTTCTGTGCCCGGCAAGTAGAACAGCACAGAGACAGAAAGTTCAGCCTTGGTTTTAAACACACACTGATCTTTTCCCCAGGCGAACAAAAACTAAATGGCTATAGTTTGGATCTTAGGGTCCCCTAAATATCTGTGAAGGCCTGGTCCCCAGCATGGAATACTGAAGAGGTGAGAGGGGGCCTTTGGGGATCCTCGTTGGAGACTGTGGGATCCTGGCTCCCTCCTCTCCCGCTCACTCCTCAACTTTGCTCCACCACAAACTCCCACCATGATGTACTGCCTCGCCACAGGCCTAAAAAGCAGCAGGGTCAACCAACCACAGACCGAAAACCATGGCCTTTCTCGTTTCCTCTCTGCGGTTATTTGCTCAGGGATTCATTAGACAGTAACAGAGAGATAATTAAATGACTGTCTTCCAACCAGCATGTGGGGTGGGAGGACTCAGCTGGGCAGTAGAACCAGACAACCAGGGAAGGGTCCCAGGCTCAAACCAACAAGCTGCTCTCCCCTAGGACTTTGCATGGGCTGTTCCCACCACCAGAAACTGGTCCCCTTCACTTAGTTACCTAACAGGGCCTACTTAAAACTGCAATCTTTCCAGCACCACAGCCTCTCTTCCTGGTTGACTTTTTCCCCATAAGATGCATCCCCTCTCACATCCATGTGTCTTAGGTATTGCCTCTCTTGCTTTTCTTCCTGTGGGAGACAACTCCAATGACTCCCCTTGAATGCAAAACAATTACTGCGACTTTGATTAGTTGGAGACTCATTTCCTTATACTGATAATGTAAAAAGCTGACTAGGGTATTTCCTTCTCTCTTCAGTTGGCTCTAAGCATTGCGAATAAGGCTAGCTGAGGTGCTAATATGTAATCTCTAAAGCCAACAGACAGTCCTGTTTCCTCGCATAGTGTTCTCAGTACAGGATAGGTACAGGATATGAGCACCGTGGCAAGATGTTAGAGCCAGTAGCTCTGGGAATGTCAACTGGGTATGAGCCTTAAGGTAAAGAGGCTATGACTCCCCAGGGCACAAGAGTTTGCATATCAGAAACTGAAGCAACAGCCTCCCAAAACAATTCCATTGCTACCTTAATTAGATTATGTGAATTGATCCTTCCACATATCTTTATCTCTGCAATTTACAGAGATGCCATTCTTGCACCTGGCCAGCCAGCTCAAGTTACTCATGTAATTCCTGCCATCCTCACTGTCACTCATCCCTGAGCCACCCGCCTTCTTCACAAGATAATAAATTCTGGGAGAGGCCTAGGATCAAGGCCTTTGTCCACATGTCCTCACAAGGACTAGACTTAGGACCCCTTGGTTGCCCTTAACTTGGACTATGTCTTGCTGTCTTTACTCTTGCCCTGGGTTGCATTGGTGGTGGTAGATTGGAATTAACTTGCTGGGATTCCAATGACGTCTCAATGGGATTACAAATAAAACTTTTTGGATTGTGAGGAAAACTAGAAAAAGGGTTACAATACTTGGGTGACTGCACATAGTATTTGGGATTACAATATTTGGCGCCCAACATGGGGCCTGTGCACAAATGGAAAGGGGTCTATTCTCTTTTGTTCTCTGAGGTATCTCCAGAACCTGGAGCAGTGCGTGGCACCTAGGGGTGCTCTGCTAATCTCTGCAGAATGACTGGCTGACCTGTCTGGAGTGGCCTTGAGCAACTCCTTTCCTTTCCTTTCCTTTCCTTTCCTTTCCTTTCCTTTCCTTTCCTTTCCTTTCCTACAACCTTCTCGCCCCAGCTGTCAATGACTTGTGAGGTGGCACACTCTCTAGGGTGTGACCTAACTCTAAAGTACTGGTCACTGGGGCACTGTGACTTGGGCAGCAATGCATATCTAAGTGTCTCACCCTGCCTGGTCCCTTCCTGGAGTCCCTTCCCAGGCTAGTGCAGCTCTGGAGCCCCTGCTACCTGGCTCTGGCCCTTTCTGCCTAAGAGCCCCATGAAGGATGGCATACAGTACCATGGGCTCACTTAAACCTCTCAGCAGCCTGATTATGCTCAAGTCCAGGAGAAGTAGATGGTCTGAGAGTTAAGCATCTTGACCAAGGAAGCAGGACCCAAACTCTGTCTTCTGCTAAGACTCATGCTCATAGCCAGTGGTTCTTAATCTTGGTGCACACTAGAAGCATCAGCCAAACCTTCAAAACTAGCTAATCCTTGGGTCTCACCACCAGGAGCCTGGATTAATTGTGGGAAGGATCCCTTGAGGACTCAGCCCTTCTGTCCAGTGAAGAGGAGCAGCTAGGGATGAGACAGACCTCGACACTTGCCTCCCTACCATGGGCAGCCATGGTTACCAACTGTCTGCTGTGACATAGACCAATGAGAAACAGCGTGAGATCCTGGACAGGACCTCATGGAGAGAGATGAAAATAGGACCTCCCCCAGGCCATCGGGTTAAAATTATAACCCTTACACCCAAGGTTTTCCATCTCCCTTCTTTGCTTTGTTCTTCTTCATATTAAATGTAACACAACATATATTTTATTGACCTCCTCCTGGCACATGAGGTCTGCAAAGACGGATCCCTCACTGGTTCCCTGCGGTATCCTCAGTACCTAGGCCAGTGCCATATAGGTACTCAGTCTCTGTGGAATAAATGAATGAACAGCATGCGTTCCACAGTTGTTTATTTTCTCCCTCTGCTTTAGCCATCTGCACATGGCTCTGGATGGTTCCACTTTCACAGACAGGAAGAAACTAATGCCCAGCAAGGATGAAGGACTCACTGCAGGTGATGATGCTTCTAAGCCTCAAGAGCCACAGCTCCCATCCACACCTCGGGCACTACTTCCTCTTCTCAAAAGAAAGAAGAAAAGTCATGAAAGGAGAAAGCGAACAAGAATCGTGCAGAGATGGTGAGCTGGGGGAGAGAGAGGAGACACATAATCTCTGGGTTGGAGAAGTTTGTGAAATTAAATCAACCAATCTGACTTCAGCTGAAATTTGGCGCCAGATGGGCTGACGTGGTCCCTTTAAGCCCTGGAAAACTGAGATTGCAAGGAGAGTGGCTCTTGGCCCCCACTGGAGGAGGAAACAGCCAGGCTATATTGGGAAACTTACAAACAGGTGGCAAGAGGCACAGACTCCCAGGGGAGGCTGGGAGTGACAGGTCCCTGGGGAGGGGGAGAAACCAAGTGTGGGGCCGTCTCTCTCAGCCTGTCACTCTAAGACCAGCCAGTGCTCCTGGGGGACAAGGGGAGCACAGCGGAAGAGGGAGAGGAGGAGGAAGAGGAAGCTGCCCACAGCTGTCTGGCAGGGAGGTTCCCTCAGTGGACGCAGTGCCTCCTCTGACAGTGCTGGGCTGCCCCTCACTTGGCCTTGTGATCTCCATAGGGCATCCCATTGTCTCCAGGGGAAAACTCAAGATCCTAGCAGCCTATGCTACCTGGCCCTGGGGGGCGGGGGCTGTCTGCCTCTCCTGCCTCATCCTCAATTGTGCTCTAGTCATACTTGCCTTACCACCTCAGGGCCTTTGCACAGGCTGTCTCAGTTTCTTGGCATGCTCTTCTCCCTCTCCCTCTAGCCACCTTCAGTTGAGTCAAGCTTCAGCTTAAATGTGACTTTCTCCAGGAAGACTTCCTGGTCCCCATACATGGAATACTGCCAGAAACAACCAACAGCAGTCCTGTCCCCTTCTTAGCACTTTCCCCATGTGCAGCTAAATAGTGATTACAATCATTTGTCCACTGTGAAACTTCGTCCCTGGCCTGGGCTCCCAAAAGAGGGGAAGCTATATTAGTGTCTTCTGGCTATGGTCCCAGCAGCTCATATAGTTCCTGGGCCCAAAGAAACCCTCAGTAAACACAGGGTAAACATGTGACTGTCTTTTCCTCCCTTCCATGGACAGGAAATGCATCTTTCCCCTCCTGGCACAACTTGACTTAGGTGGTTAGTAGTGGGTGGCAGTGGCTGATCTAGATCCAGCAGATAAAATCCTGGGAGTTACTGAGGTCCATGTAAGAGATTGGTCAAGGCTGTAATGACAATAACAACATAGCCCTGAGACAGAACTTTTGGATTTAATAAAAGCTAAATACAGTTACCTTTCCTGATCTAGTATAGAATACAGCAACATGGATTCTAGGTCTGGGGCTGTAGCTCAGCGGTAGAGCAGTTGCCTAACATGTTCAGAGTCTGGGTGAGAGGTGATGGTCCAGGTATTGAGCAGCATGGAGCAAGAAGTGTGGTTGACTGAAGATAAGTGACCCATATAAGGGACACCACTCTGGCACACAGGCAGTGCTCCAGAAAGACTAGAAGACTAGCTCCTTTTTAAAATTCTTATTTTATTTTGTGTGTGTGTGTGTGTGCTAGGGGTGGGACCCTGCTAGGCAAGTGCTCTACCACTGAGCTACACCCCCAACCCCCTAAGGCTAGCTTTTTGGCAGGTCAATCTTTGGTCAAAAAAGCTGGCCCAGAAAGGATTAACTGTAAAGATGAAAAAGAGCCAGGAAGGACAGAGAGAACTCAGAGGGACACAAGGAGACCAGCTCCAATTTTCTGCCTCAGTGCGATTGCTCATCGGAAAGCACGCTTGGAATCTCTAGATTTTGCTACTAAGCTCTGCTCAGGAAGAATCCTCGGAGCTTTGTCCTGGGAGAAAGAAAGCGTTCTGCTCTGTTCACCTGCCTCTATATCCCTAAACACACACTGCAGGCAGTTTCTGGAAGTTATATTTATAGAACAAGATCCGCCTTCCTGGTCAGAGATTACAATTTAATTGGCATGGACTCTGGTACTTTTAAAGCATTGATGTGGTTTGACTATGATTTGGGGCTCCCAAGGGACTAAAACCATAGTCGACACAGTGGTGCTTTGGGGACATGGAATAACTTTGGGAAGATGGGACCAAGTAGGAAGTCCTTAGGTCCCTGGGGCTGTGCTCTTGGAAGGGACTCTCGAGCCTCAACCTCTCCCTCTAACTTCAGTAATCTCTTCCACAAACACACACTCCCACCATAACGTGTGGCCCTCACCACCAGCCAGATCAATGGTGCTGCCCAGCCTTGGATTTTGAACCTCCAAAGATGTGAGCTAAAAAAATAAACAAAAATAACTTTTTTTCTTTTTAAGTAGCCTCCTTCAGGTACTTCATTATAGTGATAACAAGCTGACTAATAGGCTGGGTATGTGGCTTAGTGCTAGAGTGCTTGCCTCACATGTGTGAGGCCGTGGGTTCCATCCACAGTGCTAGAAATGGGAGAGGAAGGGAGAGAAGTATAGCTGACTAAATAAACACCTGAGATGAGTCTAGTATGCAGCCTGGCTTGAGAGCAGTAAACCTCTCTTCTGACCTCTAATTTGCCAGCCCACTGCATCTGTGCTATAAAACCTGTTAGCAGACGCCCTTTACACATGAGTACTCCCAGCTGGTGGACTGTAAAATGAGTAATTGACTTAATATCTCTCAATAAAATATCACAATAATTATATATTGATTGAACACAGAAATGATAATATTCTGGATAATGGATTAAATTAAATATATTATTAAAATTGATTTTACCTTTTAAAATGTGTCTACTAGAACAATTTTAATTGTCAATCACATTATATTTATATTGGAAAGTGTTGGTTTAGGCCATTTGGAGTTGGGGTTTTCATTTGCCCACACATTGAAAGCAGAAACCAAAACAAAACAAAACACAATCTTAGCAGCTACAAGTATCATGATTATAATTTTACAGTTGGAAAAACTGAAAATAAGAATTTAAAGGACTCAGGCATTATGACACAATGTGACAGTTGTTGACAATCACATCCAAGTGTCCTGACAAATATTTGCTCCTCTACAAATTTGAGAATATCCCTGCCAAATGAAAGATTTGGAAGTTCCCACTTGCACTTTATCTCTGAAGAAAGCACAACCATTTCAGAAATCCAAGAGAGCCTAAAGAAACCTAGAATCTACTCTGAGACAGGAAAAAGACCTGTGTGCCATCTCCTGCTACAGAATGGTCACAGAGAATATCACCCAACCTGGCCAGCGACACTTTCTATTTCTAGGAAACTAGCTCAGGTTGGACTGTCACTGTCTGGGGAACTGACCAGAGACAGAGAGAAAGAAATGAGGAAGAGCTCCTTGCCAGGGGTCCCATGGGCTCTGGATGTTCTTACCAAGCAGCCCAGTCCCTGCATAACCAGTCCTAATTTACCTCGCCAGCCTCGTCTGCCCACGTCCTTTAAAGCCCAGGGTCAGCACTGTGTCTCCTTCTCCAAACTCTGACTGCCTGAGACATTTGTCACTTTTTCCCTTCTCCCTTGTGTATATCTTGTCTATTCTGTCTAATACCAGTCTCCCTGATTGTTCCTCAAGTCCTCCTCTGTAAGCCCAGAAATTAGCACAAGCCTCTAGGACAGGCCTAAGGAAGTGGTGTCAGCCAACTTCATCAGGGTTTAAGATGGAGCACGGAGTGAGCACCAGAGGGTCCGTAGGTCGCCGGCTCTTGTCCAAAGCATGCCAAGGTCAGGCCAAGTCAACCAGTCATGCATATTGTGGTGAACACACAGGCCCATACCAGTGATACTATATAGATGCTCCTAAACCAGGTTTTGGCAAACCTGTGGCATGCATGCCATAGCCAGCTGCTATCATTGAAAGCTCTAAAAAGTTTGCCATTCCTGCCCTAAGCAGAGGGGACTAGTCTAGTCTTGGCTGTAACCCACCTTGATATAGACTATGAACCCAGCATGCCAGAGAAGAAGGTCAGGACAGAGATATCTTTGGGGAAAGCAATAATAATGGAAATTGAATGGGCTTTGGAAACAAGTAGATCTACTAAGCATCTCTTCAGTTTGTCCACCTCCCTGGGGTGCAGAGTTGGACCAAGATTGTGTGCAGGGGATTTGGCAGAGAACTCTTGGGAATACCTGTGAGGAAGAAGGCAGGATTTGGTAGTGGAGGACATTGTGTATCATCAACAGAGGCCTCACTGATGCCATGGGATCTCTTGAGCTAGTATAGTCCTTCAGAGTCATCTGATAGCACAGCACAGAGCCAGGTCCTGTATCCTTGTACTGGCTATGGTCAAGCTAGCTCCCATTGACAGAGAGCTACTGGTAGCTCACACTCCTGGCAGTTAGGGAAAAGAAGACCTCAGTTCTGAGGGGTGTAACACAGAAGGTATCTTCTCTCTCCCTCTCCCTCTCCCTCTTCCTCCCCCTCTCCCTCCCCCTCCCTCTTCTGAATCTCTGGGTTCTGGCTGTTTCTGGAACTCAAAATGTTCTGTGCCCCCTGTCAAATCTTAACATTCATTGTTCCTTCTGCCCCCACATTATGGTCTCCCCTACCACTCGGTGAAGCTGTAGTCATCCTTCAGATCTCAATGTCACTGCCTCAAGGATGCCCTCTCTGATTACTGGACCAGGCCAAGCTCTCCTGTTATCAGCTTATAAATTCTACTTTCCCTTGAAAGTAGACTTGTCCCACTCTGTAACTAAGTGACTTATTACAGCAGATCTCTGCTATAAGAAATCAGCCTTGCCCCCCAGAGCATGCCTAGCACTCAACACAACGACTAACACAGAGACAGCACTCAGCAGACACTGCCAAATGCATTAAGGTGAACGTGTTCTTAGACAAGTTCTCTGAGTCCATCTCCTCACAATAACAGAACATAGCAAGATCCCTTTGCAGGGCTGCTGTGACCATCACATGAGCTTCCTGGCAGAGATCTTCAGCTTTCTGCAGAAGTTGGCTTCCCTCAATCCATGGGAAAGCACTGTAGGGCGACTGCTCTCCAAGTCTGCCTGAGGCTAAAAGATTTCTCAGGACATGAGTCTTTTGGTGCTAACACCAGGACTAACCAAGAAGGTTGATCACCCTAAGTTTGGTGAGAAGGACACTTCAAATTAGCACAATATTCGGTGGTATTCTGGCAAACTAGCTCTTCAGGTAAAACAAACCTTAGCATAAGCCAATTTCCACCACATGAACACTCCCACTCTGGCCGGTCAAGCTGCCAGGGGTTGAACAGATAATTTGAAAATTTCCTGAAAATATAACAGTGGGCTCTTATGAATGAAGAAGGTCTGGCCTCAGTAGCCCATACTGATGTGGACTGTCATGATCCTATTGTCTGCAGATGTGAAACACTGATGTTAACAACCTCAATTCTGGAAGTGAAAATCTAGCTGGCATGGAGCTTGGTGATCATCTGGTCCAAGGGGACAAGTATCTGTAATATGGACCACCCTCCCCCATCCTGTGTCCATGACAGACATTGCTAATTGATCATAAAGCTAACTCCTAATACCTCACAATCTCCTCTCACCATGTCTCCAGAAAGTTAGTGTTGCACATGAGAGAAATTCAGTTCATTTTTAAGAGAGTAGTCCAGTCCTTTTATTATGCAGATGAGGAGCTTAAGCCCAGGGAGAGAGACCTGCCCAAGGTTACACTGCAGGCAGTAGCTCAGCTGGGACTAGAGAACAGACTGCCTCACTTGCTTTCTCCATCCTGCTTTGCCTTGAGGAGTTTAAATAGTATTCAGAATGGGAAGGAACAAAGTGGGCTGTTTGGGATTCTAAGCCTAGATTCTGGGAAACACCCCCAAACTGCTTGTACACTTTTGAGGGTTCTTACCATGTCTACACATATCATTTGTGCCGGGTGTGGTAATGCACACCTGTAATCCCAGCACTCAGTGGGTGGAGGTAGGAAGACTGCTGGTGAGTTTGAGGTCAGCCTGGGCTTTATCTTGAGTTCAAGGCCAGCCTGAACTACGTAGTGAGACTCTGTCTCAAAAACAAACAAATAAATTTTATTTGTGAATTGGAAAGGGAGAACTTTGTTAAATTACTAAACTCATATGTTCATTGCAAAAAAATTCAAACAGATGAGAATATAAAAGAAAAGACCTTTGTACTGTCTCCCCAAGGGTAACCACTGTTAGCAATTCAGGGCCTCCCAGACCTTCTTCTACTTACAAATGTACACATTTCACTTGCAGACTAAGAGATTTGCCATGTCTCACTCTACCATCACTCCGTCTCTGAGAATTGGCACATAGTAGACACACAAGACCTATTTTCCAAAAGGCTTTAAGCATCTTAGGTTCCTTTCCCTAATGAGAGTTGTACCTCATTGCATGCTCTCATAAATTAATTTAATAGTCTCTTTGGTGAGCGTTTGGACTGCATTTTGTTTTCCCATTACAATTCCAGGGCCTTGCTCTCTGGCTCGCCTGCAAGGCTGGCACCAAAGTCCCTTCCCATGGCTTCCAAATGCTGCCGTCTGACAAAGCTCCACAGTCTCTGGTTTCCTGGGATCACCAAGAGACAACCCAAAGCAGAGGGGCTGGCAGCATTTGTGACAGCTCTCGGGAGCAGGGTCAGGTTGCAGCGGGTGGATGACAAGTCCTCTTAACCTGCGGGTTCCATCACCCCCACATCCAGAGGCTGCTGCCCCGGATGACACTCCACAGTTCACACAAGAAGCTGAGGATTAACTGGGTGACATCGTCTGGGTGCTGACAGCTGGGGCCGAGGCCTGAGCAGAAGCCCTATTGCCAGGCCCTGGGTAAGCTCAGCATCATGATGGCAACCGGTAACTCTGAGGACTTTGGAAAACAGAACCCACTGGGTGTGTGGAGGCAAAAGGAATTGAACGGCGAGGGTCTGGGTTCAGAAGAGGCTTCCCCCTGCCTGTGTATAGGGCTGCCACTACCCTCAAGCCTTGAGCCTGTCCAACAAACATGTCTCAAAGTGGCATCCTATACTGGACACTTGACTTCCCTCCCTAACCCCTCATCGCATCTCAGTTCACAGCATCAACATTCTTCCACAGCTCAAAAACTCAGGACCAAAACTCAGGACCATCCTCGACCCCCTTCCTCTCACTCCTCCTATCCAACCTATCAGTGAAATCTACCAGCTCCTCCTTCAAATATCCTTTCTCACCATCTTGCTGGTGTCCAAGCCACTACAGTCTCTCACCCATAGTATTCCAATAAACTTGCAATTGGTCTCAACACAGTCCCTAGCCCAGCCCATCTCTTTTAGACCCAGTAGCTTAAGGAACCTATTAAATGAAGGAATCCCTTTAAACCAAGTGAAGTCCTCCTACTTTCATGGTCCCCATTTGTCTCAGGATAAAAAGCCAAAAGTTTACTAAGGCCTATACTGTGCTGTACAAAATATCTCACTCCATGCCTCTTTGGCAGGGATAGTATGTGGATAATGCCATGCCCCTTTCTGTTTGTCCCCCTGTCTATTTGTTCTGCCACTGAAGGTGCTAAATTTGACTGTGTGGCTAAGAAGATATGCACTGAGGATTCCAACTTAATTAAAAATGAAAGCAGTAAGAGCTTGGTGCATGCCAGACAACATATCTTGCAGGCTGCATCTGCCTCAAGCCTGGGTAAGTGGTCCCCACTTCACACCATGGGCAGCCGTGTGCAGCCAGCAAAAGCTTGAACAATTGCAGGTGCAAGATGCTCACACTCACTGGCAGGGAAGCATCCTAGCGTCATCCCCTGTGTGTCTGGATTGCTCTGTGGATGTTGCAGGGCACAAATCTGGACAGTGCCTTAAATAGCAAGTGGAAGCTACACAGGAGTAAGGAGGACCTTCTCCTATCCCTTAGAAGGGATAGGAGGGAACAAGAACATCCCTCTCCCTGACCCATTGCAAGAAGCAGGTCTGTCTCCCCTCATCCCATTCTCCCAGCCAGAGCCCTCAGAAAATGAGACTCACATTCCTTCCCAGGGTGTGGCAGGCAAGGGCTGGCCCAGAAAACAGCTGCTGGGGGGCCTGACATTAGCAGATCCTGGAAACAAGCAACCTGCATGAATCCCAAAGGCCTGCCTTAGACCGGACACATCTACTGAGATTTGTTCAATTGAACACATGAATCAGAGAAACAAGGCCACAGAGAGAAAAGCCCACGTCTACTTTCCTGTCTTGCTGACAGGCAGCTCTGCTTCCCTGGGGTCTGCAGATAATGCCAAGAAACTGCTGAGATAGTAACACAGCCCACGGTCACGCTGATCCCTTGCCGCGAACTGGGACATGGGATTTTCAAGATGAGGTTAAATTCTGCTGATTCTACGTTCGAAATGGAATCATGCCTGGTGTGGGTTCCGTCCATGCTGGCAGGACACAAGGAGAACTAAGCAAATCAACATGTTGGCTTGTTCCAAAGTCAAAAGCTGGTTTCTAGGCTCAAATATTATCCCGAAGTCAAGGAGAGCTATAGTTCAGGCATTCTAAATTAATTTACCTTTAGGAGTGTGAAGAAAATACACAAAGGAGAAAACATATTTTGTCATTTTCTATGTGCCAAGCATTATGCTACACGCTGTATAGGTATGATCTCTCTCTCTCTTTTTTTTTTTCTCAATCGTGCTTTGAGAGAGATTTTAATACCCCTAGTGGGAAAAGGAAATATTTGTCCCGGTCCACATATTTAAGCAGTAGCAGATCTGGGATTTGAATCCCCCCATCTGGCCACTCTGAGGCCCCAAGGGCTTAAGTACTATGTATTTCCCTTTAATAATATCATATTCTCTTAGGACCTCTACATTTTATTTTTAATGGCAATCAAGAAATTTGAAAACTAAACAATACTCATTTTTAAAACCTGAGAAACAAAAATACCTCACTAGAACTGAAAAAAAAATTGAGCAAGCTAAAATCATTCAAACTTGATATTATATTTCTATAAACTAGCAATGAACAACCAGTGAAATGAAATCTAAATTAAATCATAAAAAAATAGCAAAATGTGTGAGTCACTGAAAACTTTAAAGAATACACTAAAGAAAATCTAAATAAATCAGGATCTATGTCATGTTCGTGGATCAGAAGACTCAATACTACTAAGATATCCATTCTCCCAAACTGATCTACAGGTCTAATGCTGTTATAATCGAAAACTCCAGAAGGCTTTTTTATTTTGGTAAGAAACTGACACACTAATTTTATAATGTATATGGAAATAGAAATGACCTTGAATATTGAACCTAGAACAAGATTTTCTATATCTGATTTTAAGGCTTACTGTAAAGTCACCATAATGAAGACAGTGTAATATTGGTTCAAGCATAAATACATCAACAGAAAAGATGTCCCTTTGGGAAGCAAATAAATATATAAAATATGGAAGTTAGCTTCCTTCAAGCTCACCCCTATGAGGAACACATATCACAGGTTGAGAAAATATGACTCCTCTGTCATGGAGTAACCACTGAGCTCCCATGTTCAGAGTCCACTGGATTAAAATGAGCATGAGGGGTCGGGAGTTTAGCTCAGTGGCATAAGCACCTCCTGGCAAGTGTGATGTCATGAGTTCCATCCTTGGTTCCAAAATAAAATAAAATAAAATAAAACGAGCCTGAGCCATTATATTTGGCAAGGGAAATAAATTGGGCCCAGCTGTCAGAGATAATCATAAACATCTTATCGTTTCAAAATACAATGCAATCATAAAAGCATGGACACATGTCAAACTCTGTTCCAAGAGCTTTGCACATACTGGTGCATCACTTAATTCTCTCAACAGGAGAGAGTAAAGGAGAAAGTGGCCAAAACTGAATATAGGAAAGGGAATATTGCTTTATGATGATTGTTTCCACTTTTTTCATTTTTATATGTGGGTGTAGGTATGGAATTACAATGCAAAATACCTATTTTTTAAATTTTTGTTTGTTCTGTGACAAGGTCTCATTATATAGCCCAGGTTTGCCTCAAACTCATGGCAATAGTCCTGCCTCAGCCTCTCAAGTGCTGGGATTATTGGCATGTAACAACAGGCCTAGCAATGAAATACCTATTTTATGGTGGGTTTGAAATCATTGAAGTTTGAAAGTCAATTGTATAGTACACAAGAGAGGTCTTTTTTGTGTTTTGTTTTATTTTGTTTTGTTTTGTTTTGTTTCGTTTTGGGGGGTAAGTCTCACTATGTAGCCCAGGCTAGTCTTGAACTCATGGCAATCCTTAGCCTCCCAAGTGCTGTAATTACAGGAGTGTGTCACCACACACGGCCACAAGGTTTTAAGAAGCCTAAATAATGTAAAGCAGGTAAAATTCTTAGCACAGAGTCTAGTCATAGTGAGGGCTCAACAAAGGACAGACACAGCTATTACTACCATGAAGGTAAACTTCCTGGGTGTTCAATCTATGTAGGTGCAGAAGGACTGGTACTGAGTTTAATGTTCTGCTGTCACCATCTTGACATTTTTTTTTTTTCGGTTCTGGGGATTGAAACCAAGGTCTTAGCACTGAGAAACAGCCTCACCACTTTTTAAAATTTTTATTTTGAGATAGGAATTGCTAAGTCTCTAAATTGCCCAGGCTGGACTTGAACTTGTGATCCTCCTGCCTCAGTCTCCCATAGTGATGAGACTACAGGGATGCACTACCACTCCCAGCTACATTCTCGAAATCCTTAAATGATTTTGAAGAATGAGCCCATATTTGCATTTGCACTGGGTCCTACAAATTATGTAGCCAATCCCATTTTATATTATGGTACATTGTTTATTAAAGCACTTATTCATATTACAAAATATTTAATTATTACTTGTTCCATCTTTTCCTCTTACTAACTTGAATGAGAATACATGTATGATCGATCTCAGTTTCTTCATCTGTAAAACAGGGATAGCAACAATACAATCCTTCCCCATAAAACTGTTGCAAAAGTTTAAATAATATAACCAAAATAAAGTACCCACAACGGTGCCCATAGTAAGCGCTTCAAAAATGCTAACTTTACTTATCATTTGCTTTATGGAAAAAGAGTCATTCTTGAGCCTAGTTTTTCTGCTGAATTTTTTGATTATTAAGCTAATCAATGATTCTGGAATTTGTTTGAGCATGAGTTTACCAATCCAATGACTCTCTGAGAAAATACCTGTCAGAAAAAACACAGGTCATCTATGCACACAAGCACGCATCTCTTGAGCAGCATGGGGCACATATGAGACTCTGAGGTCAAGATCAGGAACCTCAGAAAACAAGGATCACAAATAGCCCTTCTGCTGGAATTCATGAGTCTTAGAGGGTGGAAACAGCCCGGCAGCCATGTAGCACGTTACTCCTTCGGGGCTGGGGTATGTCTGTGCGCGCTTTAAGTCAGCAGCTATTTTTAGCTTTGCTTTATATGGCCAGGGGAGATTGAGGGATAAAGGATGTGGAAGGTGCCCAGAGGCTCTCAGCAGGGTTTGAGAGACCAGAGCCCATGTGCCTGACCTTACTACCCCTCCCCATGCCAGAGCTGAAGAGTTTAACACCCAACCAAAGCCAGGTCTTGGAGGAAAGGGAAAATCTATGGAGGTAAACATGGCAGGGGTTTCAAACAAAATGCCAGGTCAAGTCACCTTACTTTTTCTCACTTGCTTTCGTTTAGTTTTGGTTTTGACTTTTTGAGACAAGCTCTCACCCTGTATTTCATACTGGCCTTGAACTTACATGTAACCCAGGTTGGCCTCGAACTCACAGTGATCCATGAGGCACTGCACCTGCACCACAAGTTGTTCTAGAACAATAATTTTCAAACATTCTGACTATGACTTGTGAAGACAGAAGTAAATTTATTTGAGAAATACATTTTATAAACACAGATGTTTTTAAATACACACACACACACACACACACACAGCCTCAGCTGAACAAATGTCTCAGGAGACACTGCTTTATCTTATTCTCCATGAAAATTCTAATAGTTCCTACGCTATTCTATTGCTTCCTTCCATTTTGTAAAAGGTAAGTCTGATCCACCAAGTTGATTTCACTGTCTACTCCTGGCTGGGCACCAGCAGTCACGAATCCTGCCACTTTGCTTGACTTGCAGCAGGCAGTCACCCATAATACTTGGCTGCAAGGCTAGGTGAGCAGCAGAGAACACTTCTCAATATTTAGGATAAGATACAAGCTTCAGGGCTGGGGATTTAGCTCAATGGCATAAGTGCCTGCCTGGCAAGCACAAGGTTGTAAGTTCCATTCCCTGTACCAAAAACAAAACAAAACAAAACAAAATAAGATACAAGCTTCAGCTCTGTCTCCTGGATAAATAAGCTTTGGACCTCCTGGCCTATGTGGGGGCTTTGTTCCTTCAGCTTCTAGTAGGTAGGCTCACTCGGCCAAGTCAGGCTGCTTACTCCAAGAAGCCACTCTGAGATCCTAAGTCTGACAGTTTTCCCCTCTGCTTTCTTAGGGTTGTCCTGAATGCAGTGTTCTGTGAGATTCCTGGTGAACTCATGAGCCT
The DNA here is from genome assembly GCA_004027455.1 of Hydrochoerus hydrochaeris. Taxonomy (NCBI): domain Eukaryota; kingdom Metazoa; phylum Chordata; class Mammalia; order Rodentia; family Hydrochaeridae; genus Hydrochoerus; species Hydrochoerus hydrochaeris. The sequence continues at coordinate 17,958 of PVLA01013131.1, forward strand.
GCCCTGTTCTGTGCCATTTCTACAGCCCCCAGTGTAGCACTGTGCAGGTTTGATAATAATCATGTGCTATGCATTTGTTAAATGAACTAATCATAGGTAATAGCAATAATAGCAATTGCCATTTGTCATGTTTGTTTATCCTGTGAGAGTTCTTACGACAGTTAGGATAGGTCCATTTTATAGATGAAGAAATTAAGATACAAAGAGATTACAAAGCCCAGGGTTGGACTCTCAACCCTCCCAACCGTTCCTAATCACAGGATCCTATTTCCCTCAGTGCTACTCAGGATAGGGCAAAGGGTAGATCCTTAACAAACCCTGGTGGACTGATGACAGGTTGATTAAAGAGATTTTCCAAAGCAGTGGCCATATCTAATTTTGGAGAGTTACACCTCATGTGTGGCTTAGGAGAGAGAATCCATGAGGTTTTCAGGGCCCTTAGATATGGGGCCATCTCATTTGGGAAGAGACAGGGTAGCAAGTCTTCTAGTTACCTTGCCTCGAGGGCTCCTGGCACACCTGTGATCAAACCCAAGGCCTGTATAGCCAGGAGCAGTAATGGAATTATCTCTAATTCCAGCTACTCCAGAGGCTGAGGCAGGGGGATTGCAGGTATGAGTTTAGCCTGGGAAATTTACCAAGATCCTGTCTCAAAATAAAATGTAAAAAGAGCTGGGGGTGTAACTCAGTGGCAGAGCACTTGCCTAGTATGTGCAAAGCCCCGGATTCATCCCTATTACTGGGGAGGAAGAACAGGCCTGCAAAGCTTGGCTGATCAGGTCCTTGCCCACAATTCCAACTTGCATTCCTGTCTGAACCCCTCATCCATTCAGGGCTCCTGCTATCCTGGTGGTCTTACTGCTCCTCAAATTTGCCAAGCCTGGTCCTGGATCTCTGTTCTTCTGCCTGAAAGGCTTTCCTTCCTTTCCAGTCTTCCCCATCCTGCTCTGAGACTACCTCATCGAAAACACTACACTTCTCCCTCTCTCCTTTTTTATTATGCTAGAAACTTCTGGAACTTATATATATATATATATATATATATATATATATATATATAAAGAGTGCCTGGAATATATGGTACATGTTAAAAATTTAAAACTGTATTACAGTAAAAGACACATTGCATTTTTGCATCTCAAAATACTCCTTCACGTCCTCATTCCATCATTCTTGTCACTTTCTGAAGCAGTTCTGGATGTCCTCTTTCATGAGTGTCTTTACACGGTTTGATAAAAAAAAGAAATACGATGAACGCTGCTATTGAATGACATCTCATGGAAAGCCATGAAAACATTACTGTGCTTCCTCATCCACCTAATCACCAGACCTGGCACCATACAGCTTCTGGCCCTTCCCCCAAATCAAAATGCCCACGAAAGGTAAACATCCGGAATTGATTCAGGACCTCAAAGCAGCCACAACAGTGAGACTAAAGACATTCTTGTGAAAGGACTTCTAAAACTGCTTGAGAAAGTAACAAGAACAATGGCGTAAGAATATGAGAAGCAAGGAGGAAGGCTTTGAGGGGGACCAACGAAAATGCGTCTTTTACTATAGCAAATTTCAAAAATGTTTTAATCATCATATTCTTTTATTATATTATGTATGAGTATTTTCTGGTTTATTTCCATCTTTTCCACTGAACAGGAAGTCATACTCACTACTCAAATCCCTAGACCTTGTTATGGGACAGTACCTGGGACAGAGTAGGTAAATGAGTGAGTGAGTGAAGGAATGAACAAGTGAGCGAATGAATGAATGAATGAATGGGGTTTTCTCCTCTTAGACATTTTGGAAGATCAACTCATTGGTTCCCATGGTCACATCAGCCCAGCAATGTGTGTCCCTGTGACTCACATCCAGTGTCCCCAGACTCACGAGTGAGTGTTGGTTTACCCTCGGTTTGGAGAGAAAGGAGAAGAGAAGGAATGCCGGGCATGGCATGCCTACCATGTGTTGTTCTGCATATGTAACTGACACCTCATAAGCACTCAAGGATCGTCTCCATGCTACAGCTGGACAAACTGAGGTTTGCTTTCTGCTGTGTCACCAGCGGCACCCTTGCCAGCATAACCATCTGATGAGCCGTACTGCACCACACTGGAGAGGGTCAGCAAGCAGTTCAAGGTCACCCAACCAGCAAGCAATGGAGCCAGAATTTGTCCTTAGTACTGTCCAATTCTAGCCAGTGCTCAATAGCTGCCACCCAAGCCCACAGAAACTCAAGGGACACAACCCACTAACATCCAGACAGACCAAAAGGCAAGTCTGCCCCAGACCCCAACACACCCTGACCTAAGGCTGCTCACCAGGTGCTCAAGGGCCTTGGCTTGAGCAAATCTTGCAGCCTGAGGGCTGCTGATGGTTCTTGCTGCCCCCTCCCCATTCCCAGAATGCCAGCCTCCTATATTCTACCATAAGGGTGAGGCAGTGACAAAACTAATGTTCTACATGTGCCTTCTGTGGTTCCATAGAATTATTTTTTCATTAGCCAGTTTTGAGTCATGTAGCACATTAGGAAGATGCCATAGAATTATTCTGTGCCAGAAGGAATCTAACAACCATTAAAAGCAGAAGCAACATTTCAGTTTTAAATTTTCTGAAACACACTTTTTCTATGTGGCTCAGACTGGCCTCAAATTCCCTATGCAGCCCAGAATGGCCTAGAACTCATGATTCTCCTTCCTCAGCTTCCCAAGGACTAAGAAACTGTTTCTGTGATGAATCAGAAGATAATGCTTTAGGAACTGTAGGACCACAGGCCAAACTAAGGACATCACATAGGGACCATCATTTTCACATGCCATCAAAGTTACTCTTCTTTTGCCTTCCCCCCCAAACAATTATAATATAAAACCACTCTCAGTTCACAAACTGTACAGAAAGGCAGCAGGCCAGTTTGGCCTATGATCTATAGTTTGTTAGCCCCCAATTTTATTTTATTTATTTGTTTTGTCTTTTTGAGACAGGGTTTCACTATGCAGTTCACACTGGCCTTGAACTCATTTTGTAACCCAGGCTGGCCTCAAACTTGCAGCGATTCTCCTGCCTCAACTTCCTCAGTGCTGGGATTACCTGGCATTGCCCTTGATTTAAATTAATACTGTTCTGCTGGGTGCAGTGTCACAGGTCCATGATTTCACCACTAGGGAGGCTGAGACAGAAGACTGCTGTGAGTTTGAGGCCAGCCTGGGCTACATAGTGAGTTCAAAATCCACCTGAACTACATGGTGAAACTCTGTCTCAAAAAATCAAAATAAATACCTTTTTTCCTTTTTTGAGACCAAGTCCCTCTATGTTGCCTAGGTGGGATTCAAATTCCTAGGCCCAAGTTATTCTCCTGTCTCAGCCTCCCAAGTATCCCAGATTGTAGGCATCAGTCACCATACCCCTAAAGCAATACTTTAGAAACATTAACATGCTAAGCTCTTCCCGATGAGCTTGTTAAAACAGTTTTCCGGGTCCTTACTCAAAGATGCTGATTCAGAAAAGTCTACGTGGGGCCTCTGAACCTGCATTTCGGTCTGGAGGACAAACAGCGCTGTGGCTGCCTGTTTTCTGACTACACAGGGAGCAGCATTCATGCTCCAAAGCACCCCAGCTTATGGATGAGGAAGCTGAGGCTCAGGTGAGCGCTGTCACACCAGTAGGTGAGGTAATGACTGCCCTGCCACTTTCCAGCACTGTTTTGCTACAGAAAACTCAGTGTTTCCTTGTTTTGTTTTGTTTTGGTACTGGGGATTGAACTCACAACCTCATGCTTGCCGGGCAGGCACTTAAATTACCACTGAGCTTAATCCCCGGCCCCAACTCTATGTTTTCTTAACTTGTGATTATGCCCACTCTTCTGAGCCTCTTCTTTCTGCCAGCACAGAGTCAGTCTTCAACTCCCACTCTTCCAATCACATCTTCACATCAAGATCTCGCCCAAGTCTCATGGCCTTTGAAGCATTCCCTGCCCTCCCCAAACCCGGCTGCTCTTTCTTGCCCCAGCTCTCTGCACACAGTTGTGTATAATGCCCACAGGCCTAACTTCGAAAGCAGGGACTGCTGCGTTACTCCTCCTACAGTGCCTGGCAAATAGCAGGTAGGACGGAAATAAGCACCGACAGAAAGACTGCGTGTGTTAGTGGGTGGGCGAATGAGTCAACATTCTCCCTGATCTATAGCTTGAAAACAATTTTTATGGCAAAACTGAGAGCAGACCCAAATTCTACTATCATACAAGCTACAGAGTCTATTCCACAGCTATTTACACACCACATATGCAGACAGACTTTTCTGAGCGTGTCTAGAGTAGACCTGGTGAGCCTTGTACTAAGTACCCCTGCCCTTTGCTGGCCCTGTCTTTTATTAACAAGAAAATGGATGGCAGAACAGAGAAGTAGAACAGCTTGCCCAAGGCCACACAGCAAACACATCATAGTCTATCTACTTCTGTGCCAGCTGTCCTGCCCTTGCCACCCTCCCCTCAGTGTCCCTCCCACCGTGCCCCCGCAGCCCTGCGGGTCCCAGGCTGGGCTCACCTCCATCTGCGTAGGTCTCGGTGCCATAGCCATCCTGCAGACCATTGTTCCAAGTGCCTTCATACTTGGCACCGCTGCTGGAGCTCTGCCGGGTTCCGTAGCGTCCCTTAAAGCCATGAGTCCATTCCCCCTTGTAGAGCCAGCGCCCCTTGGTCTCTATGCCGAGCCCGTGCCGTTTGCCCTGGCTCCAGTATCCCTCGAAGGTGTTTCCGCTGGGCCAGGTGTAGACACCAGCCACTTCAAAGCCAAAGTTCCAGGAGCCGGAGTATTCGCCCTGGCCCTTGGGGCCGGTGCACAGTCCGTGCCCGTGCGCCTTCCCCCCCTCCCAGCCCCCACAGTACGCCCCACCATCATCAAAGTCAAAGCGGCCCCCACTCATCTCATCCTCACCCCCTGCCACCTCCCCGTCCTCCAGCTTGGGTGCAGGGCTGTCCAGGAAAACTGACACTGTCCAGGCACCCTCGGGTCTGGGCCCCCAGACTCACCACTGCGCCCCCGGAGGAGGGAAGCAAGAGGCTAGCAGAGGCTGAAAGAGCCCAGGAGCCAGGTCAGCTTTAGGGGTGCTGGTGAGAGCCATGCCTGGGGCCCCCTCAGTCAGCCAGAGGAAGGCTGCCACTGGTGAAGGAAGCAGGCAGGGAAGACTCAAAAGTCCCCACCAAGCGTCCCAAGTCTGGCTTCCATGGAGTCGGAGGGAAAATGTTGTGATCCCTTTAAGAAGCACAGTGCAAAGTGTTGGGCAGAGGGGTCCAGGTATCCAAGAGGGGCCCGTTTCCCCAGTGGCAGCCCCAGCCCCGGCAGAATTCCCGAAGGCTGCCCCTGGCCCCCTTCTCCTCCACCCCAGTGGGTGTGCAGTCCCGATCTGCCGGCCGCGCCCCGCCCTTCTCCAGCCCTGCCCTCCTCCTGGGACAGAAAGGTCAGTGTTGCCCTAACAAGGCCATTGGATCTCACAGGCTGCTCCCAAAATAACCCCTGGACAGCCGAGCCTCCCTCAAAGCAGGAGGGAGGGGTGTTTCAAACCGAGCTGTGGCTGCAGACCCAGGCAGGGGCTTGAGGGCAGAGGAAGGAAGCCAAGAGTTAAGTGCAAGCAGCGCAGGCCACTTTTGTGCCTTCTCTTCCCATGGGTAGGAAGCTGCCTTTTACCTCTATGTCCTGTGGACAGGAAGGAGTAGGAGATACCAAGTCCAGCACCCCTGAACACTTCAGCTCCCCCGGCATGCACAGGCTGGCAAACCTTAGATGCCCCTGCCACTCACACTCCCCAATGGGTCCTGGGGCTCCAGCACCACTGCCAACCCTATCAAGGAAGCAGGTGACCTAAAGAGAAAGGAAGAGACAGAGTTTCTCATTTGCTTTTGACTGCAGAGGGAAACTCAGGAAGAGAGGTGAGGTTCTGGCCACAGAATGTGGAAAATACAGAAAATCCGAGACAACGCCCATGCACAACCTTAGGTCCCCTTCACCCCAGAAACCCAGAGAGAATTCAAGGCTAAATGCACGGTCTGCTTGCTTCCTTGTTCCCGAAGGGCAAACACCATCCTGAAGGAGAGGAGATTGTCCCCTTTTTATTGCTGAGACCCAGGATTGCAGGTTGTGCTGGAATGAAATCCACGAAGAAATACTCAAGGATTAAGGCTCATGCCTTTTGTCAAAACTTCCTTTCCAAACTCTCTTTGCTCTAGTGTCCTCAGAGCCAGAGGCCAGGCGTCAGAGAGCTCTTGGGACAGGGTCAAGAGCTAAGGGCCTGGGTGGATTCCCAGCACTCAGGTTCCCACCGAACTCTAGTACAAAGAACAAATAAATCTCCAGTGACCATAAGCTGTGTCTGAGCTAATGATTGTAAATTCCAACCAAGCCCAGGGTTAACAGTACAGAGTACCTCTGGGAAAGGTAAGGACCTCCAAGTTTAGGAAGGTGTGTGTGTGTGTGTGTGTGTGTGTGTGTGTGTGAGAGAGAGAGAGAGAGAGAGAGAGAGAGAGAGAGAGAGAGAGAGAGACAAACAGAGAAAGAGGGAGACAAAGAGACAGAGAGACAGAAAAGAAAGGGAGGGAGACAGAGACAGAGAGAGAAGAGAGAGAGAGACAGAGAAAAGCAAGGAAAGAGACAGAGAGAATGAGAGAGAGGAGGGGTAGATGGGTTGGGATACAAATCACCAGAAAAAGCAAAGCCACTAGAGACTGGAGCCATTAGACTATTTTGTGACTTCAGACATATCTGACGTACTTCTAAATCCCATGGCAATGAGGGGACATAAATTTCTGGCAGAAGTTTTATTCTTATTTCAGAAATGGGAAGAAAATGTTCCCTCCTTTCTGCTCCACTGATGACTAGTTCTTAGGACTTGGTTCTTTCATGTACATTGCCCCAGACCTTGAAGAGCGGCTCCCAGGTCTGCATTTCACCACCTGGGGGAAACATCAGCCTCCCTTGCAACAAATAATAGTGGGTTAAGATGGTCATTTAGCCTAGCAACCTGCCCCGTAGCCAGGAGGACAACAGTTTGCTCCCCAAAATCATCTCGAAGGACACCTCAGAACTGTCTCCAGGGGGGTTCTACATTCTCACTGCTCCCTGAGGAGTCGGAGCAGCAACTGCTGTCCAGGGAAAATGGAAGAGCATTGCGACTGGGAAGGAGTGTAAGTCTGCTCAGTCCTTTATCTGCTGTAACCAAATGCCATCTGACTCTGGGGAGAGGATCATCTGACTCTATAGGCTGTTAGGGTAGGTAGTTTTGGAATTAGATATGTGACCACATCCCAGGTCTGCCCCTCACAAGCAACTGCTTTTTTAAATGTTTAGGTAAAATTCAGATTGCCAAATTTGGCCTTGGCCTTACCTGCACAGTGGACAAAATCATCACTTATTTTGGGTTGTCCCTAATCTTGTGCATTTCAGGGAAAGGAGGCCCTCTTGTGGCCATACGTGCATTTCAACAGTTTGTCCTTAGAAAAAATTAGTTCTTAAAACAAGGTGGGATTTACAAAAGCTGAAATGAATTTTAAACCATGTTTAAAGGTAGCTGTCAGCTTTCTCTTCTTCCCAGGCCGTTTTTTCACTCTCTGGTTCTGTTTTGGTCAGAGGTATTCACTTCATTCCGCTGTTACCTCCTTTACATTTTAAACCCAACCACTTCCTGGGGGGACCCAAGAAAGAACAGAGAGTTCCCAAGCAGAAGAGGACCTTGCTTGAGTTCTGAGCCCCTGAGCCCAGCTGAGGAAGCCTGCACTTTCCAGGGACCTTTCCAGACTGATGTCCTCACTGGGTCAGCTGCCCTTCCCCAAACCTAGAATCACTTGAGACAGGAATTTTCTTTGTTACAAAGAATACACAGCACCTCATCTTGGGTGGACCCTGGCTTCCCCATCTGCACAGTGGGCCACACATTTAGCAGCAGCCGAGCAGCTGACTCCTTTCTGGAAAGGCTTTCTCAGTTGATTTCTAGGATGGACCCTGCCGTGGTTCTGCCCATGCTTCACTGCTTCCTTCTCGGTGCCTGAACTCTGTACCTCAGGGATGTAAAGAGCTTAAGTCTTTTTTTTTTTTTTTTTTTTTTTTTGAGACAGGGTCTTGCTATGCAGTTCAGGCTGGCCTTGAGCTCACTTTGTAACCCAGGCTGGTCTCCAATGAGTAACAATCCTCCTGCTTCCTGCCTTGAGGGCTGGGATTATAGGCATGTGCCACCATGCTTAGCTGCTGACTTTTTTTCAAACAAAATGTTACTATGTTGTCCAGGCTGGCCTTGAATCTTCAGACGCAAGTGATCCTTCTGCCTCACCTTCCTCAGTAGCAGGGACTACAGCTGCAGTCCCCCCAGATCTCTGACTTCTGTACCTTCACTGCCTAGGTGATCTTCGTTGTAAAAACATTCACTTACTGATGGCTCCCTTATTGGTCTCTCCAAACCATACCTCCTAGTTTCAGTCATCATTCAACCATGTACTCCACAGCTCTACATGTATCCGAAGCATCTCACACTTGACAAGAACAAAACTAAACTCATTTCTCCTCCCTAATCTGCACCGACTCCCAGCTCCTTAAAAGCTTTGGGTTCATCCTTAATTCTCTTTCACTCCCTATATCTAACCCACTAGTAAATTCCTTCAGCTCTACCCTCAAGGTAATTCCAAACCACATAATGGTTCCTGCACTGACAACTGTCCAGTCACCAAAAACAATGCAAGCCTCTTGACTGCTGTGCTTGCCTCCCTTAGTCTACACTAGGCAGTTGGTGTTCCCTTAAAAGGTACATCTCTTAATCTCAGCATTTGGGAGGATGAGGCAGGAGGAAAACAAGTTTGAGTCAGCCTTGGCTACATAGTAAGTTCAAATCCAGATCTTGTCTTAGTGAGACCTTTTCTCAAAAGTAAAATCTTGTCTCTCTTCCTTGCTGACTCCCTAATTAGCTCTTTATCCCACCCCTAAGAGCCAAAGTCTTTAAAATCCCCCCCAAGGTCCTCCACCTCTGGCGCCACCAGCACCCTTTGACTACACCTAACTGTAATTTTTTATTTCCTTTTGCCAAAATTGCACTCCTGCCAAAGGAACTCACAGCCTCACTTCCTCCAGGTCTCCACTCAGAAACTATCTTTTCACACAGAAGCTTCTCTGATGTGATACAAGCTTCAAGTAAAATAGAAACCTGAGCCCCTCTTCCCTGCCACTCGTGTGTTCGTCATCTCCCTCCACAGAGGACAGGAATATCGTTCTGCTTACTTTTCTAGTTCTGGTACCTAGTGTGTCCAGTGCAATGCACACACTCGAGAGATTTGAATGACTGTTATGCTCACTGAAAAGTGAACTGAAGGCAGGTAGAAAGCAGGATGCCAACCTTCAGAACATCACAGTGTAACTTAAACAATCCCTTAATACACAAATTAAATCCATTTTCCGGTATGTATGCATCAAGAGTAAATCACATCCACAGATGAAAGTCAAATGTCCTGAGATAAAGTTGGTCCAGACGGTCTAGCAGAATAATTTTTACCTTTTGATAAAGATTTGAGCTGGGCATGGTGGCACACTTCTGTAATCTCACTTGGGAGGCTGAGGCAGAATTGTTTGCAAGTTCAAGACCAGTCTGATCTACAAAGTGAGCCCAAGGCCAGCCTGAACTGTATGGTGAGACTTTGTCTCAAAAAGAAAAAATTGAGTGGGGTATTAGTAATCTATTATGTATCCTCCAAATTCGGGAATGTCTAAACCTTCATCCTAGATTTCAATAGCTTACTAGCTCATTGGAACTTAGATCTTTTCAATCCTAACCCCCTACTGACTCTTTATGAAGATAGTATGCCCCAGTACCCCTCCCCAAAGATAGTACCTCTTTTTGTTCTCTGATTATTGTGTCAATATATATTAATAACCAGACCATTGTTTGAAAAGCAAACGAAAAGGGCTCCATGACTTTGGAACTAATCTAAATTGTGTGAATCGAGTAGCTCACTATGAATTAACTTTCCAATAAAAAAGGTGAAACGGAATGCTAGTTGTAGAGGTGCTGGGTGGGAATAGTACCTTTTCAACCAGCTTAAATGGACTCTAGATATTTGAGAGGGTGGTTTAGGAATCCCTGGGAGTTCTGAGACCCTTTTAAGGAATCTGAGAGGTTCAACTAATTTCATGGCACTAAGACATTGTTCATTCTTTCAAGTGTACCATGGAATCTGATGGAAATGATGTGATATCCTGAGTGAATACAGATGAGCACTTCTATGACACTGAACACTATAGAAACTTGCAAAAATGTAAAACAATGCTTTTCTCATTTAAAATGTTTCAAAAAGCCATCTTTTAATTTTAAATGTTTGCTTACAACCAGTTATTCATGTTTTATAAATTTCTTAGCTATAACTTCTAATCTGGCAAATATAGAGCTGTGATCCACATAAATTCTCTTTGGGGTGCTTAATTTATAAAGAACAGGTTTGAGAATTGCTGCCTTTGACATACAAAGTAGTGCACCTTTGATCACCACTGAAAAATCTGTCAGTTTTCAGAGCCATGACAGCATTTTGCTCCCTTGCTCTCATCACAGCCTTCTGATGCTACTAAATCCAGAAACTGGCACGGAATTAGCAAAAAACTAGCTAGCAACTAGCAAGGGACCAGATGTGGTGGTACACACCGTAATCCCAGAGCAGGAGGATCACAAAGTTTGAGGCCAGCCTGGGCTACAAAAGTTGAGTTCCAGGACAGCCTAAACTGCATCAAGAAATCCTGTCTCAAACAAAAAAACCTATTAGCAAGGGTCTTCTACACTTTCTACCTGTCCCAAGTATAAATCACCTGTGACCCCACTGTTATGAATCAACTATGGGATGTTTCAGCGAACAGTAAAGGCTCATTTTGTAATCTGCACAAGGCAAATTTCCTATTACTATTTAAATTTCCTATTACTGTTAACATCCCTAAATATTTTCACTGAACTTTGTGGGCATGCTTAGGATGGGGTGAATTAAAATACAAACTTTGTGGTGTATACAACATTCATGTTGCAACCACCTGAAAAAGCTAAGAACTCATTTTCCAGCTAAAACAAATTTTTTTAAAAAAACAAATCTTGGAGGGAACTTTGGAAGGGTTGACTAGAAATGTGTTAGAATATACCATGTAAAAAATGCTCTTCAGAGGCTGTACAGTTCAAGGAGCTAATAAACATCTACATCTATCAGCATTTGAAACTGAAGTATGAGATTGAAAGAAATAGGCCTTAAATAAGGGTCAGAAGGAGATGTACTCTAGTTTCAAATATTATACTTCCTCCTTCCAACTGACACAGCTTTTAGAAACTTCACATAGTATGTCTTGGGGTGAACAGCACCGGCAGGGGTTTATTTAGTGATGGTTAGTGACTCTCAAACAATACAGGAAGACCAGCTAGTTTATTCAAATTGAATCTAGCTCTCAGATCTCTGGCTTGACAACATAAAAAACCTTTAATGACACAAATCCCACATAAAATCATAGATAGTTCAAATCAGTCTTCCAACTTCTAATACTCTTGAGCTGACACTACAACATGACAATGTTTGATCCAGTTATAAAATTACATTTGATTTTCCTTGGCCATCAAATCTTAAAACATGTGAAAAACTGCAGTCTTACGAAGGCTTTGACCATAAACCCACTGCTGCCGGTCTCCAGTAACTGCTTCTTCATCCCCCCAAAACACTTCTGGATGAGAGGCATTTTCTCTGATCTGCTTGCCTCAGTGGGTATGTAAGAACTCAGAGGGTAAATTTAAAGAATGAAGTTTCATTAAGATGCCAAGAAAAGTTTTTATTGCAAGCACAGTGAGCAGAAAGAGATGTCTTCTCACAAAGTGGCCACAAAGTCAGCCATTAACTAAATCTCTTTGACAACCCTTCATTGGTTTAAAGCACACAAGTAAGCTTCTGGCTATCAAGTGTACATCATCTCTGCCATGTGAGACATTTTCTTGGGGATATACAAGTAATACTCCATGTAGCCTGATAGGTCCTCAATGGTCACATCATCCACATAGACTCGAGCTTGCTCAGAACACGAACGGGGAGAGCCAGACAGAGTTCTTGTGTGCAGCGACTGAGAGTAGTCCTCTAGTGTGGAAATTCGTTCTGGGACCAGGGGAGGGACACTCTGCAGGCCTGAAAAGGAATACACTTCCATGTCCTGCCATCTCTTACACTGGCACTCCTTGCCTACACAGGCACACTGTTTGCCCTGGTTTAACTTGGAAACAGATCGAAAGTCAGAGAGATCATTGACCTTGAGAGTTGCTTGAGAGACTTGGGTAGCATCAGAGGAGTCTTCGGTCTTAATTTCCAATGGGAGCCTGGGAACCGAAGTTCTCAAAGACTCAACAACTGCCCCTGTATGATTAGCATCGAGAGAAGCAGAACTTTCTCCCACACTGAACTCTTTATGGGTTGAAATTCCCAGCCTGCTGCTGCCATCAGGTGTATCAGTCTGGCTTTTATGCTTAAGCTGGCTGCTGGAAGGAGATGCTATTGTACTGCAATGTATGAACTTTGGAGGATGAAAGACGGGAGACTTAGAACGTCGACGCCGCTGGGTTCTCACTGCTCCTCGTGAAGACTTCCTTGTAGATCTAAGTCAGAAAAATATACAAGAAAAAATATACAAGAAGATGTTGGTATACAGAACCCTCCTAATAGCTTCCTTTTGATAGCTGGAAATGTACCACCTCTCAGCTTTGTAAGTTCAGTTTCAGACATACTGACCCCAAAGAGAGGTACCTTCTTCCATTTCCAAGCTGCCTGTTTGTTTAGTCTCAGAAACTTCAATCTCCCCTTTTTAGAAGCTACAGAAATAAGAAAACTGAATCATTTGAGCCAAATATATGGTGTAGAATACTTGCCTGGTTTCCATCCTGGCATTTGGAATCTTGGACCAGTGACTGTGGAATAAGAACCCTACACAGACAGACTGATGCTATAAAGCCTAATGTGCCCTAAGCCTGGAAATAATTGCAGTATGGGAAAGCTAATGCTACAAATAGCCATTTTGCCAGTACCAGATTTATGATTAATTTCATATCATTGGTAATAGCCAACAAACAAAAAGAATTTAGGGGGCCAGGGGTTTAGCCCAGTGGTGTAAGTGCCTACTTTGCAAATGTGAGGTCATGAGTTCAATCCCCGGGACCAAAAAAATAAAGGATTTAGACTCTCTGAGGTCTTCAGATACCACAAATCAGATAAATATATAATTATAAAACATTTGAATAAAAGAAATTAAAATTAGCTGGGCATGGTTGAATATACCTGTGTACCTAGCTACTCTGGAGGTTGAGGCAGGAAGATCATGAGTTCAAGGGAAGCCTGAACAACTCGGCAAGACATTATCTCAAAATAAAAATAAAAAACATTAGGGATGTAGTTTAGTGTGAAGATCCTGGGTTCAATCTCCACTACTACAAAATGAATAAATATTTTAAATTAAACTAAATGGACAGAACTAAGAATCACCAAACTGGAAGATAAACCTGATTCATAACATGTAAGTGCAAAAAAGCTGCTTGTAGGTCACATCTGGTGTCTCTACTTGATTTGGGGAGGGAAGCTAGGGATTAAATGTAGGGTCTTGCCTATGCTAGGCACATGCTGTACCACTGAGCACCCAACCTATTTCAATACAGCCTTCAGACAGTGCCAATGGGCTAGCACTGGGAGCCATGGAGACCAATCTGGAATGCCATGCCTCTTTTCCCTTCCATTCCCCTCTTGCCTGCTCTGCTTTCCTAGCTAGTGGGCATGCCATGCCACCTACAGGGCCCACAGTGGCTACCACCTACATGCTGGCACCACTTGCTGGGTGTCAAGAGTTAGAATCTCAATTCAATACTCCAACCAATGCTAGGATATCTGGAGGACAGAAGGACATGCTGCAACCTGGTTGTCACTGAGCTAGAGTAAAACCAGACCCACTCATTCCACCAGGCTCTCTCCCTCAGCTATTAATTTCATTCCAAGACTCAGAAGTGTGTGTCTTAGCTACCAGGGTCCATCCCATGGAAAGTGCGGGATAGGAGTTGTCTCTCTTATATAAATATGGACCTGTGAAATATCTTTACATTTTGTCTTTTGTCTTCCAAAGTCTAAAATATTTACCATGTTATCCTTATAAAAAACAGCCTGTCCACCCCTCACCTAAAAGATAGTAGAGAGAAGAATTTAGAAAAAATGTAAAAGAAGTGAGGAAGAATAGAATGCTAAATAAGTCTAGAGTCTCTAAAGAATACAGAGAATAAAGGACAAGTGATTTTTGAAGATAATAGCTGAGAAATTATCTGAATTGATCAATAAAATCTATAGTTACAGGAAAACTGTAAGAGGATAAATAAAAAGAAATCCACATCTAGGCTTAGTATGGCAAAGAAACTGTAGCACACCAAAAACAAAATATAATCTTAACAGCAGCCAGAGATAAGGAAGATTTCTAAAAGCGTAACAAAATTAAATTCATAGTAAGCCTTCTAATAACACAATTAAGCAGACAATGAACAGTATCTTCAAGTGCTAAAGAAAATAGCTGTTAACCTAGAAGTATGATTTCAGTTATATCTAGTCTCAAACACAAAAATGAAGCCAGGTATAGTGGTGCATATTTCTAATTCCTCAAACTCTTAGAATGAAGCAGAAGGATCAACAGTTCAAGCCCAGCTTGGGCAACTTAGTGAAGATCCTACCTCAAAATAAAAACACAATGTGAAGGCCTTGGGATAAATTCCTAGTACTGCCAAAAGAAAAGAAGAAAAAAAAAAAAAAAAAAAAGAAAAGAAACCAAAAAGACAGACAAAGTATATTTACCAACAGTACAAGAGACATGAATTGGAGAAAAGTTTATTTAATTAACTTATGAGTAAGGCAGCTAGCTAGGGGATTTTGCGGAAATCAGTGTATCTGACATCTAGCAGGCTAGGAGTTATATTTTCCCCCTATATCACCACGAAGCACTCTATAACTGGGCTGCATAAGCAGCTCTGGGGACCCTGCTGCAATGTATTATATGTGGATTATGTGATGCAGAAAGCCTATTTACTAGTAGAAGATTGTTCACTAAAGGAACTATTTTAAGAAGGGGATAGATACATACTATATGGAAGGTCTAAGATGTAAGACAAGTGAGCAGAGAAACTTTTAGGTATGTAGATAAATTTAAGTAAACACTGCTTTATATAGTAATAAAACCTAATTTTGGAGTGCAGTTTTGGGAAGGACTTTCATGGAGCAGCGAGGGAGGAAAGGGACACCTCTCTAGGCAGCTAGATCAATCAGATCAACTCTGGCAATCAACAGATCACCCTCACACCTAGGAGTGGTTTTTATTAAAAGCAGCACTTTGGAAGAGTAAGGCAAGACAATCACAAGCTCAAACCCACCCTGGATAACGTATAAAGGCTTGAAATTAAAAAAAAGAAAAAAGAAAAAGGCTAGGGACACAGCTCAGTGTTTAAGGTCTTAGGTTCAACCCCCAGCATAGCTCTCTCTCTCTCTCATCCAACACACACGCACAGACACACACACACAAAATTTCAAGGCTAACTACTAAAAGAATGAATAGAATCAATATACAGTTTCCAAATCAGAGAAGGAAAAGTAGCAGGGGGAAAAATAAATAAAACATTTCAAATAATTTTTTTTTTTTTAAAGATGAAGAGAGCAAAAAATGTTGGGGGGGTGCAGCAGAACAAAACAAAGTAAAAAGTGAAGTCCAAATAACACCAATAACCAAAACAAATCTAAAGCACTCACCAGCTAAGATCTCAATTATCAGACTGAATAAAACAGAACAAATAGAACCAAGTCATATGCTATTCATGTAAGAAACATCTAAAATTTATATGCACAGAATGGTTGAAATGGCAAAAGACATACTATGCAAATACTACAACAAAAATGAACTATATTAATTCCAGATAAAAACCATATACAATTAATACCTCGGTTCATGAATGCTTCTATTTGCAAACAATTCAATTCATAAAGCATTTAGCAAAATTTTGCTTCCATTTGCGAATTTCATATTGGGTGACAAACACAACCACGGTCATCTTCCCCTCAAACACAAACACAGTCATCTTCTCCAAATTGTAAAACAAATTAAATACTTAAACCAAGGTACCACTGTAATGGTTTTATAAAAACTACATGACAAATGTCCCAAAATTCCCCAGGAATTTCTAAACTTGAATGAATCTAAGTTTTATGAACCTAACAAAATAATCCCAAAATATATAAAGCAAAAATATAAAACTTAAAGGTAAAATAGAAAAATTCATGCTCATGTAGTGTTCAACACTTCTCTCAATTAATAATAGGTTAATGGCCAAAAAAAGTAACAAATATTCAAGCTTTCACCCCATAAACCCAAACATCCCCTTTTCCTTTTTGTGATACTAAGAAATTGAACCCAGATCCTTATACATGCTAGTCAAGGGCTCTACCTCTGAAGCATTCCACCCCTTTAAATTTTGAGAAAAGATCTCAGTAAGTTTGCCTATTTTGGCCTCAAACTGTTGATCATCCTGCTGGGTAGCTGGTATTACAAGGATGTGCAGCCACGCCCAGCCTCATATACTAAATTTAAGTCTGAATGGATACAGAACTCAAGAAGAGTTACAGAAGAGACATTCTTCTCAAACACATGTACATTTATAAAAACTGACACTGAACCAGCCATAGAGGTCTCAGCAAATTTATGAGTGAGAAGAATGAGTTCTCTTAATTGCTGTGCATTGGGTTCTATATCATGGCACACTTTTTTTTTTTTTTTTGCTGGGTGCTCCAGAGAAAAATTCAGTATTTTAAGGTACTGGGATAGAAGCTCTTACCCATGCCAACTGTCTTTAGATGGACAGGTGGTTTTAGGTTTGGTATCATCTACTGCTGCTCTGACTGATGCTCTAATATTTGTGCCTTCTCCAACAGACAGTGATGCAATGGACCTGAAGACAAGAACAAAAGTTTACTGCTACAGAAAACTCTAAATGAGAACATATTGCTCTAACTCAAATGTCACTTTTAGCAATATATTTTTTCTAGTTTACATTTCTCAAAAATTCATCAATTTTAGTATAAATTTTCCTCCAACAGTAAATCTAGAAGGTCCCACAGTTGAAAAATCACAAGCCAAAGAATGATTAAGTATAGACAGCAGAAAGATATAAATAGACTTTTAGCCTGTTTATCTGGGGCAGACTGGGCCTCACTTTCAGTGAGAATGCTCATGACACTGACCATTTATTTCATGTAGGTAAACCAGACTGTGGGAACTAAGTCTAAGAGCAAAACCTTTTGGAGTTCAATCTAACTTTAAAATGAGTACATATTTAAACATTAAACAACTTTCAAAAATATTCTAATTTCTGCAAACTAATAAACTTGAAATATTCAGAGTTAAATCTTGAGTTTAAAAGTATACAGGTAGCCAGGGATTTAGCTCAGCAGCATAAGCACCTGCCTTGCAGGCGTGTGGTTGAGAGTTCTATCCTGGGTACCAAAAAAAAAAAAAGGATGCAGGTAATATAGTTTCTAGTAAAAAACATTAACAAATCTAAAAGAAAGAAAGAAAAAAGAACTAACCATAATCTCTCAACCTAGAGACTACCAATGTTCACATTTTGGTATAAATTCTTCCAGATTTAATACATACACAGATATACACAATACAACACATATAAACAAGCACACCTGGCTCCCACTATACATGCAATGATACTAACAAAAATCTTTTAGAAAAAATTCATCTAAAAAAGATGCTTACTGAAACATAAAATACAAACTGGCAATAACCTAAATATACAACAAGAAAAAAATACTGTATTACATAAATATGGCATATCCATGTGACAAACCATTAAAAATCTATCAAAAATTACTTGTACAGTAGAACTTTTAACAAGAGAGCATACTTACAATATCAGGACAAAACAGCACATAACACCTATATATATTATACTCTCAACTATCTAAAAAAGGCATATGGTATGTACAGATAATGGATGATGGTTAAGTTATAGTTTAACTGTTGTTTATTCTTGTATTGTTTTGGTAAATTTTTCTCTAATATACACACATTATTTTAGTCCAATATAAAGAATTATGTTGTTTTCTAATAAATACATAGATATTTGTCCTGATAGGACAAACACCTTAGGAATCAAAACCTGTTGAGCAGGATCATGCTAAATTCCTAGTAAGGCTTAGTTCATTTTATGACTCAGTCCCTTGAAGTCCGATTTATGAATCGGTAACAAATTGAAACTAAAAATGTAGGTACACTATACAAGTCTTATTCTGTTTAGTCATGCTAATAATAAACCTTCTCTTCTTATTTGTTTTTTCCAATGTTCTCCAGAGCTCTTTCTCCTCCTGAAATTTCACTCAAGGGATATCATATACTACAATTTTCATCCATAAAATATACATATACTTCGACGATATTTAGTAATGATCCAAGTAATTTTTAACAGCACCAAAATGGCTTAATTTTACATTCCAATTCCTTACAACATCAGGAAAGAAGTCTGTATATCAAGAATTACTTATGTAAGTTAACAAATAGGCTTATATGTGTACCTGTATGTGTATTCATAGCATTTAAAATTACTTCTATATCAGAAATCATAAAACAATATGCTTCAACCACAATTTGAAACTGCTTTTCTGCTTCATTTCCATTTTCACAAAATAGCTTATCAAAGTATTGACAGAAATGGCAAGGGGATTATAATGGAAAAACAATGGAAAAATGTTACCTTTTTAAAGTATCATGGAAGCAAATGTCAACCTTTAACAACTGTGCAAATCTATTAATATAAATCTTATTTGTTAGGTCAAAGATAATGCTAGCAGTAGGCAGATAGCTAGTACTGAGGGCCCAATAAGGAACAAATGTTAGTGATTATAATTACTACTTGTTGTAGATTCTTCTAGTCAGGTTCCAGTGTTTAGTTTCCATTCATAAAAATAAGAATTCTTACATCCATTGAAATTGTGAGATTTCTTCTGGGTGGGGCAAAGAACTGGGGCAAGAAGACGCTTACACAGAACATTTTGCAAAGAGTGAAATATTAACATTCAGACAGCAGCTGGTGTGCAGGTGCTCTAATTAGTTTGACCAAAGGGTCCAAGATTATTGATCTCAGTGACAGAACCCCACTGAATAGAGGTTTCCATAGTGATAGACTCAGCAAGCAGAAACCATGAAATCAACTATGTCTTCATAGATTTCTATTGGACCAATTCACTTTTGGTGAAAAATATTGTGATTCCCTTGAGAAGTATGAGGTCATCCCTAATGACACACTGCTTGATTATCTTTGAAGTGAGCTACTTCCACAAAGCCAAAGAAAACCAAAACACTCCACCTTAATAGTACAAATGAGCAGCTACTTTCAAATTTAACAGAAGGGTGTCTTTTTAAAGTAAAATGACATGATGCAGAATTTGGTAGAATTTCATACTATTAGGGTTTATATCTTCTATAAATAATTAGGAATATAAAGATGAGGAGCTCACTGAGGAAAAGGACCAGTTAAATCTAATAAACAACTCCAAATAATATATTACATATTTAATTACCCTGATGCATCCACTCTTAATTTCTTGAAAGCAGTTTGTAGACTCTCCTCTTCTCCGTCCTTTGCTTCGGATTTCATTGTGAAAGTTTTTACACTACTATAGATGTTCCTGTTAATACTAAAAAATAAAAAAGAATTTTTTAAAGATAAACGAAGTGAAAAGTAGCATTGGAAGTATGTCCTTTATTTTAAAAATCTATATTCTTGGTAGGAGATACAGCTCAATGGCACAGTACTTTCCTAGTAAATACATGGCTGAAGGTTCAATTTCTAACACTATCAAAAACCAACCACAAAATCCCACCTGTATTCCTGATACCATTAACACAGAAAATGTTTATGCATTACAATAGAATTTGAATTGTCCAAGTACTTGATACCAATACCCTAGAACAGTGTTTGAAACTAGATCACCTAAAATCTAGCTTCAGTGGTGGCATACACCTACAATTCCAGCACTTAAGAGGATAGGCTGAGGTAAGATTGAGTTTGAGGTCAGCCTGGACTATAAAGCGAGATCCTATCTCAAAACAAATTTTTTAAAAATTCTACATTTTACTGTACTTTTTAACAACTTAGAAAAAAAATCACCACAGTTGTAGACATCTATAGACAAACTGACCTTTACATCAGAAAAAAAGAGAAAAATCAGAGAAAAAGCTAAAGCTATAGCACTTTAATGTTTTAAAATACTGTCTAGTTTAACCCTAATAATTACAGTTAAGTATAACTTAATGACACAAGATAGCCTTTTCTCCAAAGCAATCCTGACCCAAATATCAATATGCATGCAGATATTTAAGAATAAGACATTATCATTGTAAGATGGAATAGAAACTTAATTCAATGATTACTGATCATTCCATATTCTACTTATAACTTGATACTTTTGTTAAGCAGCTTTGAATAGTTATTTTAAAAAGGTACTTGCAACTTAAAAAAATATAGAAATTTCCTTTAGTCAAAGGCTAAAGTAGGGTATAAAAAACAAACTAATGTTCTATAGCAGTGTCTTTAAATAATCATTTAACTAGTTTGATTAACCCAATTTCTCCATTTCATCTACCTTGATTTGTACATTTAAACAAAGAAAGAGGAATGAAAAACCCAACCAAAACAAGTCTCTTAATAAACTCCTGAAGTCTAGACTCCCAAAGTTAGTACCAAATCTTGAATAACAACAACAAAGTAAAGCAGTATCCAGAAATAAAGTTTTTAAAAACAAACTTACCTATCTCTTATTTCTAATCTGATATCCCTAACTCCATCCCCACCCCCACCCCCTGAGGCACAGTGCCTCTCTACCAATCCTAGGATTCTCTCTAATTCCTTATCTGGTCATTTCCCAGGAGTGAATTTAATGTTATATGTTAGATCTCTTCCATTCCAAAGGTCAAGTGTCATAATACA
>PVLA01013132.1:0-39033 GCA_004027455.1 Hydrochoerus hydrochaeris
TGCCATACTTGTCAAAAATATAGCTCTCATTCAGTAGCAAGGCGACAGTCAGTCTCTGAGTTGATCAATGTCTCAGCAAACTGGTTCTGAAAGCAGAATGTTGGCCTTTTAAAAGGATCGTCACAAATTCCTGTATTGCACATTATCTAAAACAAAACAGCAACAACAAATCCACAAAATGACTTTTCAATTATAAATTTACTCTCTCTGTAAAAACCCTTGCATTTTATCTTTTGTGTTCATAAGATCATAAATCAATAAATGAATGATACTTCATGTGACTTATCCTTGTGGGAAACATAATATTTTTATAGGAAATAATTGAGAGGAAAAGTCAATGAAGGATGCAAAGGCAAAAAGGGACTAGCATTTATAAAATACCTTCTCTATACCACATGTTGTGATAAGTGTTCCATAAATACTATCAGTTTGATTCCATCCTCCTAAAGGTTCAAAGAGAAAAAAAATGTATTTTGAAAACAAATGAATTGCACAAATATATGTGTGTGTGTGTGTGTGTGTGTGTGTGTATGCATACGTCTATCATTACAGGGGCTGTAATACAGGGTCTTCACAATGAGCTATGATTCTAGCATTTTGTATTTGTATTTTTAATTTAAAAAATTTTATTGAGTACACATTTGCAGTTCATGCAGTTAACAATCTTCTTTTGGAGTAGTTTCATGTACATAACACAGCTGGTTTCTTTTTCAGTCCACTTCCCTTTCCCCCTCGTCTTCCTCCATCCTCTGATTCTCTTATGCCACTTTTCCTTCTTACTGATATTACTAATCTTAGTTCATGTTATGGCATATAAATGATTACATTAATTGAGGTTATTAAGTTCCTGTACATGGCATATCTTTATTCTACTTACTTAACCTTCTCCTTGTATTCACCTCTTGTGCTCTTTCCCTTAAACCACTTCCTTATTGTAAGAGATCCATCTTTGTCCCCATCTATCCATCCTTATTATTGTCTTTGTACTTTGCATCACTCAAATGAAAGATACTATATGGTATGTAAAACTTCATGTGTCTGGTTTATTTTCCTCAACATATTTTCCAGATCCATCTGTTTTTCAACAAATGTCTTAAGTCTCTCATTTTTATAGTGGTGTCATATTCCATTATATATAGATACATTTTCTTTATTACATCATCTTTTGATGGGTATGTAAGGTTTTTCCAGGATTTAGCTATTATGAGTTGTGGTGCTATAAATGCTGGTATATATTTATCACTCTAGTATGCTGTCTGAAGTTCTTTGGGTAAGATACCTAGCAAGGGGATTGCTGGGTCATACGGAGTTTCTAATTTCAGTTCTTTGAGAAATCTTCATACTGAATTCCATAATAGTTGTATAGTTTACATTCCTACCACTAATGAATGACTGTTTCTTTTTCACCACAGCCTGTCCAGATTTTATTATTGTTTCATTCTTTTTTTGTTTGTTTTTTGTACCAGGGATTGAACTCACAACTGCATGCTTGCAAGGCAGGTGCTCATGCCGCTGAGCTAAATCCCCAGCCCCTATTGTTTCATTCTTAATAACTGTCATTCTTTCCAGGGTACAATGAAATATTAACATTTTAATTTGCATTTCTCTGATTGCCAGAGATGTTGAGCAATTTTTCATATATTTGTTGATGCTTTGTGTTTCTTCCTCTGTCAAATATCTATTTATTTTTCTTATCCATTTCTTGACTGGATCTTTAATGTTAGGTGGTTTGATTTTTTTTTTTATTCTTTGTATATTCTAGATATCATTTTTCTGAGGAGTAGCTGACAAAAATTTTTTCCCATTCTGTAGGTTATCTTTTCATCCAAATGATTGACTATTTTGCTGTTCAGATGATTTTTAGCCTGATGTAATCTCCTTTGTTGATTCTTGCTGTTATTTCATATGTAATTGAGGTTTTTTAAAATTTTTATTTAAAGAGAAAAAAAAAGCAAAACAGCAAAAAGGGTAGGAAATAATACAGAATTTCAAAAAAAAGTAAGAAATCACTAGTTGATAAATTACATATTGTCCTCTTAGAAATAGTTGTTCAAGTTACAAAATTAAAGCATACAAAGTAGACATTCAAACAGTGAAGCTGCAAACAGTTCTGTTCAACAATCTAACAAAAACTTAGTAATATGGTTATCAATCCTACACACTTAAACATACATGCAATTATATCCTTTAGAGCACTTTCTTTTCCTCCTTTTGTTTTTTTAAGTCATTATCTGTTTAGTTATATCATGTTTCAGCTTGCTCAGTACCTTACTGATCTGTTTTGTCATTGTTATTTCCTTTTTAATCACCTTATATAATTCTGTTGTTTTGTTTTTGAGTTTCTCCTCATCAAAGCCCCATGGATTGGCTTTGGTGGAGTTTGGAGTTTTGGGAGGTATTTTGTTACCTTGTTTTCTCATATTCTATTGTTTTTGTTGTTGTTTAGGTTTTTTTAAATATATTTTTTATTTTGAAAGTAGTAAAATACAACAGAATAAGACACAACACAGCCAATTGAGACAGTGCAGTGAAATTGGTACAGAACATCACAACAGGTTACCGGGATAACAGTAGTAGGTGCCTTAGTATATCTTGTTACCTTCACAGTAATTGTTTCAATCAGGTTTAGCAAAGTCAAACCAAATACAGAACATTATGGACCTTATTAAAACAGAATATTGAATAGAGCAATTAATCAGAACAAAGCAAAACAGTGATAACAATATTTTCCTTCAAAGAGGTGGTAGAAGAAAATTCCCCATTTGCTATATTGCATATGGTCAGTCTCCCAAGAGATGCTCAAACCTCTGGTTCCCATTTACTAATGGTGGAGGGATGTTTGAATCTCAGCCCGGGCGCCGGTAAGTTCATGGCTGCTTAACAGGGAGGCAAGCTGGTTGCTTGGTTTCCCAGCATCCTAAGTTCCAACATGGTGTAGATCTCGGGAAATGCTGGCTATTTCTCCCCCTGGGGTAGCTGCCACTTGCCTGAGCCACAGCTGCTTACCAGGGAGGCAGGCTGGTTGCTTGGTTTCCCAGCATCCTCCTAATTGAGATTTTATTTGGGAAATATTATCTTTTTTTTTTTTTTTTGGCTTTTTTGAGTCAAGGTCTCTATGCAGTTCAGGCTGGCCTTGAGCTCACTTTGTAGCCCAGGCTGGTCTTGAACTCGCAACAATCCTCCTGCCTCAGCCTCCTGAGTGCTGTGATTACAGGCGTGAGCCACCATGCCCAGCTTGGGAAATATTTTCATAGACCTATATCAAGTGTTTCACCTATTTTATCTTCCAGTAGGTTTAATGTTTCTGTTTTGATGTTTAGATCCTTGACCCATTTTGATTTTATTACATCTGAGACATAATGGTCCATTCTCTTCTGCTGGCAGATTTCCAGTTTTCCCATTACCACTTGTTGAATAGGCTATCCTTCCTCCAATATGTGCTTTTGGCCTTTTGTTGAAGATCAAATAGCTGAATATTTGAGGAAGTTTCTGTGTCTTCAGTTCTGTTCCATTGACCTACATATCTGTTTTTGTTCCAGTGCCATATTATTTTCATCACTATTGCTTTGTTGTATAGGAATAAGTCAAGTATTTCTATGCCTCCAGCTTTGCTCTTGTTGCCCAAAATTGCCTGTGCTATTTTGAGTTTCCTCTGGTCCCATATGAATTTTAGTAATATTTTTTTCTAGATCTGTAAAGTATGCTGTTGGTACTTTGACTAGGACTGCATTGAATCTGTATAACAGTTTTAGAGTGGGGCCATTTTGACAATATTGATTCTGCCTATCCAGGAACAAAGGAGATCTTCCCATTTTCTAATGTCCTCTCAATTTCCTTTTCTATAATACTGTAGTTTTCTTTGTAAAAATCTTTCATTTTCTTGGTTAAGTTAATTACTAGATGCTTCAGTTTTTTTGCAGCTACTATGAATAATACTATTTTCACCATTTCCTTCTTATCCTGTTCATTGTTAGTGTACACACATGCTAATAATTTTTGGTGTTGATCTTATTACATTCCTAAAGTTTGTTATTTATTGTAAAGGTTTTTTTTTTTTGGTTGAGTTCTATGGGTCTTCTATGTCATCTGTACAGAATGATAATTTGATTTTTTATTTTCCTATATGTATCTCTTTTATTTTTCTTGCCTAATTGATCTGGCTAATATTGCAAGTACCATGTTGAATACAAGACATCATAGTGGATGTAGTTTTCTTGTTCCTGATTTTAGGGAGAATAGTTTTAGTTTTTCCTCACTTGGTATGATGCCAGCTATTGGTTTCTCATATATAGCTTTTACCATGTTTAAGTATAATCTTTTCATACCTGTTTTCTTCATGGTTTTTATCATGAAGCATTTTTGGATTTTTGGATTTTGGATTTTTCCATATCTATTGATATTATCATAGGGTTCCTAACCTTGCTTCTATTTATATTATGTATTATATTTATTAACTTATGTATGTTGAACCATCCTTGCATCTCTGGGATAAAACTTAATAATGTATGATCTTTTCGATAATGTGCCACATTTTATATGCATCTCTGTTCATTAATAAAATTGGCCTGTAGTTTTCTTTTTTAATTAGATCTTTATCTGGTTTGAGAATCAGGGTGATGCTAGCTTCCATAAATGAATTTGGGAGCATTTCATCTTTTTCAATTTCTTTGAAGAGTTTGAGGAGTATTGGTAATATAGGAGCAATTTTATTTTAGTTATTTTATTTTACTTTATTTTATTTTACTTTACTATTTTGTTTTATTTTATTTGTACCAGGGATTGAAGGGCAATTTTAAATGTAAAGGAAATTTTAAAATTTATATTTCTAATACTAGTATATTTCTAACATTAGTCAAGGATGAGACTGGGAAATGCAGTCTGTTTTCATAATTAGAAAGCTACAAAACTTAATGAGCCTCGACATTCCAATACCAGCTGTAAGACAATTTAGCCAGACAGTGCATCTTGTTATATTTTTACTTGCTTTCAATTTTCTAGAGACTTATCACCTCAAGGACAACTCAGCTCAGTCTCAGACAATGATTGATTCTTCTTGCTTGTTATATGCTAGTAACCCCAACTAGCTTACATAAAGTAAATCTTGCCTAGCAATGTATGACCAAACATATATAACCAACTATAGAATACCCTGTTACTTGCCTTTTGTACTTCCTTCTGAAAATCCTATATAAGTAACTTTTACCCTAAGATGGGTTTAATGATTTGGAACTGAGATTGCCATGAACCTGCTACATAATAGAGCTGCATACCTTCCAGAGTTCATTGGTGCCATGTCTTCCATCAAGTCAGATTTTGTGTCCCTCAACAATAAAACATCCTTAAAGGTTTTGTAATAACAGCAGTGAATCCATCAGGTCCTTGGCATTTTTTACTTGGTAGCTTCTTTATGACTGTGTCAATTTCATTGCTTGTTTTTGGGTTGTCAAGCATATTTTTGTCTTCTTGGGTTAGTTTTGGAACTTTGTATGTGTCTAGGAATCTGTCTATTTCTTTAAAATTTGCTAACTTATTTTAATATAATTTTTTAAAGAAGTTGCTATCTTCTGCATTTCTACAGTGTCTGTTGTGATTTCACCTTTTCATTTCCAATTACATTGATGTGAGTCTTTTCTCACTTTCTTTTGGTAAATCTGACTTGGGGCTTATCTAGTTTATTTATTTGTTCAGCGAATCAAGCCTTTAATTCAAGTCTTTTATTTTTTAGTTTTTCTAATCTCAATTTCATAGATTTCCTCGTGTGTGTGTGTGTGTGTGTGTGTGTGTGTGTGTGTGTGTGTGTTTAAGGCAGGGTCTCACCTCAAAAAACTCACTTTGTAGCCCTGGCTAGTTTTGAACTTTTAATGATCCTCCTGCCTCAGGCTCTTGAGTGCTGAGATTACAGGTATGTACCACCATGCCTGGCTATCCACTCTTGTTTTTATAATTTTCTTTCTTAATTTTGGTTTGAAGCTGGTTTGTTGTTATTTTTCAGGTATCTTAAGCTTTTTCATCTGATTGTCTATTTGAATTCACTGTTTTTCTAAAGTGAGCATCAATTATGATTAATTTTCCCCTTACAACTATTTTCATGGTGTCCCATAGATTTTGACATATTGTACCACCATCATTACCTCTAAAATTTTTTAAATTTTTTCTCAATTTTCTTATGTGACCCATTTGTTATTTAGCAATATATTGTTAATTTTCCAGGAGCATTTGCCTTGTCCAAAATTTCTTCTGGTCATTGTTTTCTGTTTTCATTACAGAGTGGTCTGATAGTATGCATGGGTTATTTCTTTTTTATATTTATTTAAATAGGCCTGTGGGTTAGTATGTAATCTATTTTGGAAAAAGTACCATGTGCTGCTGGAAGGAATATATACGGTGTTGTAGAGACGTGAAATATTCTTTATATATCCAGAAAGTCTATATGTTTGAAGGTGTGATATAGTTATGAAATTTCTTGATTTTTTTCACTGGGTGTTAAAATCCCCTATTATGACTGTGTTAGTGTTTATCTGATCTTTTAATTTTAGCACTTTTTGTTTTCTGAAGATAGGTACTCCAGTATTTGGTGCATATATATTTAACAATGTTTTCTCTTCTTATAGCAGAAAATGTGCCCTAAGCCAGTATACTTCAGGTGCCCAGGTGATGGTTCCTGCTCCAGTTCCAGTTGCTTCAGTGTCTTAGAAGCAGCTGGTGCCTGTGACACATAGCTAGTCACTATAATGCATATTGTAAGAACTAATGAAAGACAGCCATGTACTCTACTTCCATAACCCCTCCTTTACAATCTTATAGAAACCTCCCTCCCAGAGCCTTCATGGACTGACATTTAGGAAATGATACTGATCAGTGCCCATCCAATCAATGTAAATAAATCTGCCTCCAAATCCTAGGTGTCGTTTTAGTGTTTCTGCTTGGTTTTGCCAGCCAGGAAGACCAGCTATGCTGATCTCTTTGGTCACTGGTTGTGGCTCTTGCAGAGAGGGCAAGGACCTCTTCAGGTCCCAATAGGAAGGCACATCCTTGAGATTCCTTGGGTGTCCTTGGTGGTCTTTAGGAGGATTCTTGGCTCCCTCCTCAAGAGACTCACATTGGACCCCAAAGGGAGGAGGACACAATCTGTCTGCCTGCCTGCCTGATTCCAATAAGAGCTCTGGGGACGCCTCAGTTAGCCTGTCAGTTATGCTCACCTCTTAGAAGGGGAGTCTGACCAACTCTGAGTCACAACCACTGTCAAGTGAAGGAAGTTAGAATGTTTAACCTCTGAGTGCCTGTTGAATGAAGGTATGAGTAAATGGAACAGATTGCATACGCAATAGGCTTCTTGATCTGAGCACCAAGACTTGGAAGCACTGATCATAGAGACTGGGCCCTAATCTGCAGTTCCATGTGCAATTGACATACAGCATAACGGAGGCCACATAACAACTTTTTTTTGTGTGTGTGTGGTACCAGGGATCAAACTCATGACCTCGTGCTTGCCAGGCAGGCGCTTATGCCACTGAGTTAAATCCCCAGCCCCAACAACTTCTTTAGGTAAGTTGCACTTAAGTCCTCATGAGCAGCTAGGAAGTTATCTCAGTGTCTCTCCCAGAGGGGCACTCACCCTTTGTCTGTTGCTCCATCATTCAAGGGTACACAACACATGTAGGAAGTCCAAGATAGGAACTAATTAGTTGAAACTGATAGCCCCCAACTGCAGGATAAAGGGCTTTTACAGAGTTAAAACATGAAACCAAATTGCTCCCTGAATCCCAAAGGGGGGGTGGAGGAAAAGATCTATTCTTCCTGAGAATTCTACCTTGGCACCCTCATTGACCACTGCAGTTGGTGCCAACATCTATAACTTCACTCCCTGCTCCAGACTGATCCACTTTCAGCCAATTGAATTGGTTTCAGCTAGCCATTGCCTGTAGTTAGCCATAGAGGCCCTTCCCCTTGAACCTCTGCTTCATGGTTATGCCCATCCTGGTGAGATGATGTCATCTAATGCCCACCTGAGATGACTGTTCAGCAATTCCTTCTCAGTTGCACATTTTAACAGAGGACAAATTGGACTGTCAGCCCTGATGAATGAGTTACTATGGCCTTTCCCAAGGCTACACCTCAAAAGCATAAAATCAGTCAAGCATTTCTCAAAGACATCAAAGAAGGGGAACAAAAATCTCATCAATCACTGTTACCCAGAAACCTGATAAAAGAAAAGCACCTGATGTCTGTAAAAAAATTTCAGTCTTATAGATGACCATATTGTTTGGTAATAAGTTATGAGGGCTTTCAAAACAAAAATTAAATACCGCTTCATCGTAGAGATACAAAGAAACCTGACTATTGAGGCCTACCTCAGCGTGAACCTCTCATAGCCTTATTGGGCTGGAATGGGTAGGACAGGCCAAACTCTATCAAATTGGGCCCCCAAGAGCCTGCAGTCATTGCAAAAGTCAGTTTACTTTCCTGGTAAACAATGGAACTGAACTCTGCCTTCAAAATCCCCTCTGTCAAAAAATTACCAACTGGGACTCTTGTCTCCCTCCCCTTCTGCCAGGGACAAACTTGCAGCCTAAGAGGACATGTTACCAAACATAAATTCCTGTCACCAACCCAGTCAATCTCCCTTTCATTTAACCCTCACTTTGCCTGAGAAAAAGATGATGCCTGTATCAGCCTAATTCAGGTAACTGCAATCCTGAAGTTTAAAAATTCTCTCAGAGGTAAGAGCCAAGACTTGCCTCCAGGCTTAACCATCAACTGTGCTCTAGCCACACCTCAGCTGCCTACAGCATTTCATGATCCTGATGGACTGTTAATCACCTTGGGACACTCTTCTCCTCTCAGTAAATATGCCCAATGGGGATAACTGACCAGTGCAAGATCTCCATGCTGTCAACAATGCAGCCATCACTTTGTACTTTGCAGTTCCCAACCCATACTTCCTTTTTGGACTGTTACTCAATTGCCACAAGGGTTTGAGAACTCTCCCACTATTTTCAGGGAGGCCCTAGCAACAGATTTGGCTCTGGGACAGCCTGTTTCTCTGTTCCTTCAAACTCCATCATGGTTCTCCAAGAAAGAAAAACTGAGGCTTCAAAATGATAAAATATCTATAGACTAGCAAACTGCAAAAATACACCTCTCTTGGTTGTAAAGTCACTTTAAGAACTCTGAGCTACCAATGCTGCCATGATTGCTCTGTATATACTTTGCCTCAGTCTTCTACCACATACAGCCTGCTGGTACACTTGCCTGGATTTAAAGAATGCCTTCTTCTGCCTTTGATTGTCTCCTGTCAGCCAGCCCCTCTTTGCAACTGACCTGGACTCAACCTCTCAGAGGTTCAAAACTTGTTTCCTCTTTAAAAAGCACTTCTGAGTAGTCACACTAAAGTTGCTTGCTGGAAAGACACTAAAACTCTGCTGCAATATCTGGCAGAAACTGGTTACAAGAAAAAAAAATTCCACGGGGTGTGGTCCTGCACACAGGAAATCCCAGCACTCAGGAGGCTGAAGCAGGAGTATTGTTGTGAGGGTGAGACTAGCCTAAACTGCAAAGTGAGCTAAAGTTCAGTTTGAACTGCATAGAAAGACTTGGTCTCAAAAAGACAAAAACAATTTTTTTTCTTAGAGCTGCTAGTTTCTATAGAATCTGGATGCTCAAGATCACAAAAAACAATGATACTAACTCAGACTGTCAGTCCCTGAGAGCAACCAGTGGCTTACCTGTACAAATAATTGGATCTGGTCAGTAAGGTCTATCTCTCCACTTTGCCTTTGTACTGAAATAGCAACTGTCCTTCTGATCAAGAAAGTTGACATGCTTACCTGAGGCAGAGACTTAATTGTTCAGGTGCCACATGCTATACTGGACCCCCTGAATAACTGTGGAATAAACCCCTGACAGATGCTGAGTATACCCTGTTTACAGGTAGAAGTAGCTCCATTAGGGATAGAGACCAACAGGCTACATGTGCCATGGTCACCCTGGACAAAGTTATTTTGACCAAAGTTCTTCCACTGCTTCCTGCTACTGTTTGGAAACCTGCCACCAATGATGCCAAACCTGTGCTCCTAAGTCCCTTTTAGGGATCCTGTTTACTAAAACATCAACCCCAGTGTGAAAAACTATCCAATACTCCTAAAAGCTCAGAGCCAGATCTGCCTCCACCATTTTTTTTTTTGGCAAGATCAATCCACAGTGCTGGCACCTATACCCCTGTAGCCACCTCAGGCTTTACTGTCTGTGTAACTGCTCCTGACCTCATGTAATATAGTGGATTTTCCTCATTTAAAAATATATAGATCAATTACACAGAAATAAAACATAACCTTACAGAAACAGCTTGTAACCAGTTAAAAGACCAGATATTCCTATAGATACTCCTGTGTGCGCACACACACACACAGACACACATATATATTTTCCAGGTACATGTTAACTACTTCTGCAAGTTTCAGAAATCCAGCCTTGGATTCACTGGAAAATATACCTGGACAGCTGTGCTCATTTTGAAGAGACAATGTACTCAAAGCCCTGCTCTGGTCACTCCAGATGCTGACCAGTCCACACATGGCTGAAGCCTGAAGACACTGTCCAGAGGATTGCTCTATTCCCCTTGGTTGTTGTGTTTTTTCAGGCTGCTACTCCAGTCCTTGCTTCCCTGCCCCCTGAAAGCTGTGGTTTACAGTTGCCCCAAGAGAATAGAACAATCCATCAATACTTGCCCAAGATTTGATGAGCATCCAAGGCACATTGGACACTTCTAGATCAGATTAACTCCCTACTTTGCTAGAGTAATGTTAAAAAACAGACAGGCCTAAATTATGTCTTTTCCTAAAAACAACCCAGGGAGAGATCCTAAACAAAAAACTTCCCAATCTTGGCGACCTTGGCTAGACCCATTCTAGGACCACTGACAGCCCTAATGTTACTGCTTCTAGTTGGACCTTGTCTCAAAAGATCACATATAATGTGCCCAGAAAAGATTTCCCAGGGAAAAACTAAAAAAGGGGGTAAATGTAGCATAAAACGCCCCCGCTCAGTATACTTCAGTTGCATCTGTGGTGGATTGACAGTGTTCAGTTTGTAACACCCATCTGAACTGAATCAGCATGTGTGGATGGCCCACCTGAGGATTGTTGCCAATGACAAGAACTGGAGAGGAGGAGGTGGTGTTGGTTCTCCTGGAGAAGCTTGTTGAGCTTCTTTCCTGATGTGAACTTGGCTGTTCTCATTGTCAGAGGAGCTTGGGACCTTGTCACTGAGAATGACTGAAGTTCACTTTGGGTGATCTCTGATCCTTACTTTGAGCATCACTTCCTGACTCTGGAGGACAAGATGGTAGGTTGTTCAATCTCCTGGAGAAGCTTTTCACACTGGCTTCTTGATATGTACTTGGCTGCTGTCGTAGTTGGAGGAACTTAGGACCTTGTTGCTGAGGATGGCTGTGGTACTTTTCGGGGGAGCTCTGGTGCTTAAAGTGTCACTTCCTGGCTCCAGTGCAGAACTGTCAGCTGAATGGCATAGATCCTTCATTCCTCTGGCACAGGCTTTCTTGCTTCCACTGCTGACCTTATGCCAATACTGAAATTGTCTGGGATCATAGCACCATAGTTCAGCATCAAAGAAATTCTTGAAAGGCCAAATATACTTCTCATCCCAAATAATTTGAAGAGACAGGATCTTGGGACAAACTCTAAAGCCAAAATCCAGGTGTGGCTAGAAGACATCTCTGAAAAGTAGTCATTTCCTAACAAGTTCTTGATACTGGAAATAAAGCTACCTACCACAAGTACTTTACAAGCATCAAGCAGAAAACAAATTTTAAAAATAGGAAATGAGAAGATATGAAAGCAAAATGCAGCCTTAGACCTCCAATTCACCAAAAGTGAGGTGGATGAAATCAAAAGCCACTCAAATGAACTTTCTGAGGTGGTACTAGAAAAGTGAGAAAGCAGATAAATGAGACTCTAGAAAAAAACAAATTGGAAATAATCTTCCAGCATACTAAAGAGGTGATAACCATAGTTAAGGGTTCAGTTAGTGAACTTAGAATAGATGCAGATTAAAAAATAGAGAGGAACTTAGGAAAATGATGGAAACCATAAAGGGCAAACACAGAAAAGAACTGGATTCCATAAAACAGACAAACATATCCAGGAAATTAAAAATTCTATTGAAAGTATATGCGGCATAATCGACTAATTTGAGCACAGAATATCAGATCTAGAATATGGGTTTGCAGTTATTGATCATCAAATGAAAGACTTCTTAAAAATGGCAAAGGACCATGAAAAATCAAACCAATAGTTGCTAGATGATGCAAAGAAGAATAGCATAAGATTAACCAGAATCAATGAAAAATCAAAAGATTGCACAAAGAACGTAAAACAAATCTATTCACAGAAGTAATGCCAGAAAACTTCGCAAGCATGGAAAAAAGAATTTGACATATAGGCCAGGCATGCTAGTGCATGCCTGTAATACTAGCATTCAGGAATATGGGGGATGGGTAACTCACTTGGGACCCTGCTGTCTTTTCTCTCAGACAGAAGCTTTCTTCCTCTCAATAAACATACTCTGC
Source organism: Hydrochoerus hydrochaeris (assembly GCA_004027455.1). NCBI lineage: Eukaryota > Metazoa > Chordata > Mammalia > Rodentia > Hydrochaeridae > Hydrochoerus > Hydrochoerus hydrochaeris. The sequence goes on from PVLA01013132.1 coordinate 12,587, forward strand.
TAAAAAAAAAAAAAATTATGAGGGAAGAGGATCACTGCAAGTTTGAGGCCAGCCAAGTGAGTTGAAGGCCTGTCTGAACTACGTAGTGAGACCCTATCTCAAACAAAGAATTTGACATACTGATAAATGAGGTATACAGAATTTCAATGACCAGAAAGGAAAAAAAAAAAAAAAAAAAAACTACACCAAAGCATACAGTTGTCAAAATCCCAGAAACTCAACACAAGAACAGAATATTAAAAGCTGTTATAGAAAAGAAACAAACCACCTAGAAAAGACATTCCATCATAATAACAATAGACTTCTCACCCAAACCCATAAATAAGAAAGTTTTCAGGAAGTATTTCAAGCCCTAAAAGAAAACTTCCAACCCAGACTGATGTACCCCACAAGATTATCTTTCAAATTAATGGAGAAATAAAATACTTCCATGATAAATATCACCTAAAGAAATTCATGACTACCAAAGCAGCACTCTGAAAAGTTTATAAGGAAATTTTAGAAAAAGACAATGAAGACAACAGTTACATAAATTCCAATAGAATGATCCTACCATCCAAGACAAGCCAGTAAACAGAGGGGAAAAGGAACCAACAACAGGAAAATAAAATGACAAGCATAAGTTGGTACATAGCAATTATTACCATCAGTGAGAATGGTCTCAATTCACCAATGAAAAGAAACATTGACAGAATTGATCAAGAAACAATATACAAAATAAAATTAATAAAAATAGAAACAAGATCCAACAATATGCTGCATACACAAGACATTTATCTGAAAAAAATGCAGACTGAAAGTCAAAAAATAGAAAACAATAATCCATGCAACTGGAACCCAGAAAACAAGTATTGCCATTCTATTTGCTGACAAAGTGGATTTCAGGCCAAGACTGATCCAGACAGACAAAAAAGGTCATTACATACTTGTTAAGGGAACCATCAAAGAGGAAGACATAACAGTCATAAATATATATGCACCAAATACCAGTGCACCCAACTTTATAAAACAAACATCAATGGACATAAAAAATCATGTAAGCACAAAGATAATTATACTGGGGAACTTAAATACCCCACTGTCACAAATAGATCAACCAGAACAAAAAATAAAAATAACAAATATCACAACTGAAAAAAAACCTGTGAACAAATGTATTTAGTAGATATCTACAGAGTGTTCCAACCTACAACACCAGAATACCTATTCTTCTCAGCTGCACATGGGATTTTCTCCAAAATAGACCAAATACTGGCTCTTAGAACATGCTCAAGTAAATGCAAACCTATTGAAATTACCCCACACATATTATGAGACCATAGTGCAATAAAACTGGGAATCAATGGCAAAACAAACCATAAAAGTTGCATAGATACATGAAAATTAAGTAATACCCTTCTGAACAAGCAATAGCTGACAGATGACATTAAAAAAGAAAGTAGATAGTTTCTACAATTATGTGATAATACCAACACAACATGCTGGAACTTACGGAACACAATGAAAGCAGTCCTACAGAGAAATTTATAGGTGAATTCTCACAACAGAAAAGCACAGGATATAGCTCAGCAGCACAGCACCTGCCTGGCAAGCACAAAGTCCTAAGTTTGATTCCTGTTTAAAAAAAAAAAAAGAAGAAGAAATAAATAAATTACTGGGAAACAGAATGTTGCAAATTATCAAAAAGGCTATACACTATGACCAAGTAAGATTCATTGAACAGATTCAGGAAGAGTTCAGTATATATAAATAAATAAATTTAATACATCATTTTAATATAATCCAAAATGAAAACCACACAATCTCTTCAATAGCCACAGAAAAGGCATTTGACAAAGTCCAATACCCATTCGTGATAAAAAAAAAACCCTGAAGAAATTTGGAATAGATGGTTTTTATCTTTATCTGATAAAAGCTCCCTATGACAAACAAATAGCCAAAATCATGCTAAATGGTCAAAAACTGGAAGCTTTCACTATAAAAATCAGAAAAAAGACAGGGATGTTCATTATCATCATTCTTATTTAATATATTTCTGGAAACATTAGCCAGAGCAATTAGATAAGAGAAAGAAAACAAGGAAGTTAAGTTCTCAATATTTGTGGATACATGCTACTCCAAGTAGAAGACCCACAAAACTTTACCAAAAGACTCCTGGATTTAATAACCAAGTTCAGTAGCATGGCAGGATATAAGGTTAGCATGTAAAAAATCAGTTATCTTTCCTGTAAACCAACAACAAACTCACTGAGAAAGAAATTAATGCCTTTCAAAAACTGGAATACTTATGAATCAATTTAGTGAAAGAAATAAAAGACAAAAAATAAAAAGGGATAAAGAAAGAAGTAAAATAGCTTAACATTGAAAACTACAGTACTCTGAAAATGGACACCAAATAGGATATCAGAAAATAGAAATATGTCCCTTAATCTTGGATAGGAAGAACCAATATTATGAAAATGGCTATTCTTTCAAAATTGTTATACAGATTTAATGCAATTTTGATCAAAATACCAATACCACACCTCAGAGAACTACAGAAGACAATCCAAAACTTTGTTTGGAGCCAGAAGAAAATCAGAGTAACAAAAGCAATTCTGAGCAAGAAAGGAAAGGCAGGTGTATCACAATACCTGAATTGAAATTATACTACAAAGCTACCATGATAAAAATGGCATGCCAATGGAAAAAAAAAACAAAACCAAGGATCAATGCAACAGAATAAAAGGTGCAGAAACAACTTCAACTATGCTCAACCACCCTATCTTTGACAAAGTCACAAACTCCTCTGTTGAAAAAAAGATAGCATTTTTAATAAATGGTACTGGAAAAACTGGTTTTACACATGCAAAAGACTAAAACTAGACCCAGGTCTTATCACCATGCACTAAATTAAAATTGAAATAGATCAAGGATCTAGATATTAAAAGAGAAACACTAAATCTGCCAGAAGATAAATAGGTAGAGATCTTGAAAATATAGATGCCGGCAAAGTTTTTATAAACAAAACCCCAACTGCAGAGAAACTGTTACAAAGAAACAATAAGTGGGATCTCATCTTATTTAAAAGCTGTCGCACAGCAAAGTAAATAACCAACAGAGTGAAAAGACAAGAAATCAACTAACAGCCGGGTGTGGTGGCTCATGCCTGTAATCCCAGCACTTGGGAGGATGAGGCAGGAGGATCGTTGTGAGTTTGAGACCAGCCTGGGCTACAAAGTGAGCTCAAGGCCAGCCTGAACTGCATGGTGAGACTCTGTCTCAAAAAGACCAAAAAAAAAAAAAAAAAAAAAAAAAAAAAAAAAAAAAAAAAAAAAAAAAAAAAAAAAAAAAAAAGAAAGAAAGAAAGAAAGAGAAAAAGAAATCAACTAACAGAGTCAGAAATTTAAAGACTGAATTTAAAGACTGAATCAAAAGTGGGTATCTAAAATGAATACATACTTCTCAGATGAAAAAAATACAAATGGCAAATAAATATATGGAAAAAATGTTCAACTTCACTGGTCATTAGAGAAATGCAAATTAAAACAATGGTGAGATTCAGCCATAAAGAAGGATGGACTTGAGACATTTATAGGTAAATTGATGTACCTTGAGACCATATTTTTAAGTGAAATAGATCAGACACACACATTTAAATATTGAACTGTTTGGCCATGTTGGAATTTAGGGCACTGGGAAAGAAAGCAACCCACTCGCCCCCCTTGGTAAGCAGCCATAGCTTGAGCAAGTGGCAAGCGCCTCAGTCAGAGAAACAGCCAGCGTCTCTTGAGATCCATGCCATGTTGGAATGTAGGGTGCTGGGAAAGAAAGCAGCCCGCTCGCCTCCCTGGTAAACAGCTGTGAGCCTACTGGTGTGCAGGCTGAGAATCAAACATCTCTACCCCACCCCATTAGCAAATGGGAGCCAGAGGTCTGAGCATCTCTTGGGAGGTTGATCATATGCAATATAGCAAATATGGGGATTTTCTTCTACCATCTCTTTGAAGGAAAATATTGTTATCACTGTTTTGCTTTGTTCTGATTCATTGTATTGCTCTATTCAATATTCTGTTTTGATAATTTCTATAATGTTCTGTATTTGATATGATTTTGCTATACCTGATTGAAATGACAACTATTATGAAGATAACAAGATATACTATGGTACCTATTACTGTTATCCCAGTAACCTGCTCTGACGTTCTGTACCAATTTCACAGCATTGTCCCAAGGTATTTTACTACCTTCAACATAATAAATTGAACTGTTTTTGTTGTTTTGTTTTGTTTTGTTATGAGAATCAAACCAAAAACCTTGCTCTTGCTAGGCAAGTGCTGTATCACTGAGATAAATCCCTGGCTTGAATTTTGTGTGTGTGTGTGTGTGTGTGTGTGTGTGTGTGTAGATATTGGGAAACAGGAAAAAAATGTTCAAGTGGGAAGGGGGATAAGGCAGGGGAAAATGGAATTAAGGGGAAAAAATTAAAAAAAGAATAGAAAGAAAAAATGAAAACAATACTTTTGTAAATAAGGAAGGGAAGAAAGGGCTAAGGGAAATTATGAGAATGGGAAAAAAGATGAATCAAGCTATGCACAGGTACAAATTCTTATGATGAATGTGATAATTATGTATATCAAAAGTACCAATAAAATTAATTTTAAAAAAGAATTATGTTAATAATTCTTGGGGGTTTGAGGTGAAGAAACTAGAAAGGGAGCTAAGACAAGGGAGAGAGCCCAGACTCCTATTAAATTAGAGCCCATGATAGAACAAATACATAAAAGTAACAACTTAATAAGCAGAGAACATAACCTAACTCCGTATTTCTAAATAAATCAAGAAACGTACAAAAACTTAAACCTATAAAATGCCCAATAGGCATACAGATTACATACTCCAATGAGACATTGCATACATGATTCCCAGGTAGCTGCTGTGCTGGAGAGTGTCAGTGGTCACACCTCAGTAGCTCCTGGGATCCCTGTACCGCTCACGATTCCTTCCTGCCAGGTTACAGGCATTCATGCAGAGTCTGACCCAGTCTGAGTTCTTGGTTAGGAACTCTTGCTCTCACTCTCCCTAAGTGTGATGGTGGATTTAGCAGACAGGTTTGCTGGCACGAGGTTGTTTACTGAGTCAGGATTATCCCTACAGCTATATCAGTAACAGGCTAATTCTGTTACAGTGGTATCTATCTGGGCTAGTTGAGAAGTAACTTACCAAGAGATCCTATTTTGGGATTCCCTTTAGTTTAGAAAAGAAAGGTATAGGTTATAATGTAAGCATCTTATCAACCTAAGTCTTGACCCACCGTTAATGTGCATTAACCATGATAGCTGTATCTCTAATGATGAAAAACAGCATACAACAGTAATTTTATAGAATTAGTTGTCTGACGCTCAGGGGCTTGGGGACCAGATAACACCAAGGTGAGTAAGAAAAGAGAAAAAAAGAAAAAAAGTTTTTAAAGTCCTTTATTCTGTGGTATTGAAGGAGGAAATAGAAGGTTAAGGGTAATGTTATATACTTAGTATGTTATGATTGATATGAATATTAGAGAAAAAGTTAAAAGGGAGACATGAAAAATGGGGAAGAAAGAAAAGAAAAATTGAAAATGAATAAGACACAGGAGAAAGAAGGCAGATGAAGAGATATACATACAAGTAGGTAGGATATAAAAGGACAAAGTGGGATATAGTTTATCCCCCTATAAACTAGATTGGAAAGGCCATACTTCCATTTTCTTACCAAGTGTTTCCTTAATTTTTCTCTAAGTGAGTTTGTTGGGTGTACAGGAAAGATACTGACTTTTGCATGTTGACTTTGTACCCTGCTATGCTACTGAACTGGGTTACTAAATCCAGGAGTCTTTTGGTGGAGTTTTATGGGTCTTCTACTTAGAGTAGCATATCATTCAAAATGCAAGAGAAAGAGAGCCACACATACACAGACACATTCATAAAAGAAAAAAGGGTAAAATACTGGAATAAAATGTAGGAGGAAAGATACAGAAGGAATAAGACAGCAAAGAGTTAAAAATAAATTTTGAAAAGTATGCTGGGCTTGGTGGCATATTCCTGTAATCCTAGCACTCAAGGAGGCTAAGGCAGGAGGATCACTGCAAGTTTGAGGCCAGCCTGGGCTACATAGCGAGTTCAAAACCAACCTCAACTGTATAGTGAGAACCTGTCTAAAAAAGAAAAAAAAAAAGTAAAACAATGAAAAAATAATACAATCAAACCAAGTATAATAAAAGAGAGTTTTATATTATTTTGGATATGTGACTGTTTTCTTCAGCCTAAGGTTAAACAGAAGTACTCAAGCCAGGACATGTCTCTTCATGCCAGAAGTCTATGGTGGCAGTCTGCTCCCATAACAGTGCTGGTGGGGAGAGCTGCTTACAGTGAGAACATGGTGCCAATGTGAGCTTGCAATCCTGTGTAACTCAGGTGGAAGGGGCCTCTGACCTCAAGAGCCTGGTCTGTATTCACCAGCCCCTGCCTCTCAGCGCAACTCCTTTCAGTCTGCTTTCTAGCTGCCAGCCACCTCCCATGACTGTCCTTCCCTTACACACCCTGGGAACTTGGCAGTGTGAAGCAGTCAAGAGGCTGTTCTGGGACCAAGGCTCAAACACTCAGCCCTTCCCTGCAATGGTGTCCCCTCCAGCTCCTGCTCCATGCTGCTACTGCGGATTCCTGTACCGAGTTCACTCAACAACTGTTGGTTGAGGAAGAACTGCTCTGGAAGCAGTGTCCTGAGTTTTTCTTCCTGGTTCCAATTGCAAGTGATTCTTTCAGTACCAATGCAGTTCTCTGGTTCTCCATAAGCAAAATAGTTATTAGAGTCACTGTACCTCCCAGCTGTGCCTCCTAGCTGGTGAGTAAACTCCTGCAGTGGCAATGCACAGTCTCTCCTCTGCATGTGATCTATTTCTGCTGTTATCACTTAATCCTATATTCTTCTCTTCTGTCAGTTTCCTCTGGTTCCCAGGTAACTACCACTCACTTGGTTCCTCTCCAAGCTATTGTTTTCCTGACACTAAACATTTTGTCTTTGAGAAGCTGAGTTGCTGGCACTCACTGCTTTGCCATTTTCTTGATTTTTAAATTATAGATGGGGTCTTGCTAGATTGCTAAATTGGTCGGGCTAGACTGGAACTTTTAATTCTCCTGCCTCTACCTCGCAAAAGTCTGGGATTGAGGGTGTGCGACACCACTCTGGGATCATACTTACAATTTTGTCCTTTTCTTCAATCTTTGATTCATGCCATTCATGTCCTATGAGGTACTTATCATCAGAACCACTTCACACCTGTTTGGGAGGGGAAATTTACTAAAATAATTTGTCAATGAGAACATTTCCTGTAATTACATTGTCTTTTATCCACTTTAAAGTCTTTTTTTTTTTTTTTGAGACAGGGTCTTGCTATGTAATTCAGGCTGCCCTGGCTGGTCTCAAACTGATGATGAACAATGGCTACTATATTATCTCATTTCCATAAAAAATTTGTTTATACTATCATACATATTAAAATCCAATAAGACACAATGTGATAGAACCAATGGTGATAGAAAAATAAGAGCACGGTAGGACTTCACAGCAAGATGATATCAAATCAACAATGGCTGCCATATTGTCTTTTCTTCAAAGTAACTATTCATACCATCACATATATTAAGATCAAACAAAACAGAATAAAACTGTTCCAACCAATGAATGAAAACATAAGACTTCAAAGCAATATAATGGTGAACCATGATTACGTAAAATCTTCTGTACTCTTACCATTTCTTACACTAGGGAGACTATATGGTATTTATACATGTGAGTTTGATTTATTTCACTTTATGAATATGGATTCAAGTTGCATCCATTTATTTATAAATATCTCAGTGTGATCATTCTTAATAGATAAATAGTACTCCATTGTATAAAAAAATTTTTTTATCCATTCCTCAGTTGATGGGCACTTAGGTTGTTTCCAAGATCTGGCTATTACAATTGTGCCACTATAAACATGGGTGCACATACATCACTGTGGTAAGATGTTTTCAGTTCTTCTGGGAATATGCCTAGGAGTGGAATAGCTGGGTCAAATGGGACTTCCAATCCCAGCTTTTTGAGGAATCTCCAGACTGACCTCCACAGTGGTTGTACCAGTCTACACTCCCATCAACAGTGCAGAAGAGTTCCTTTTTCCCCACAGCCTCTCCAGCATTTGTTGTTGGTAGTTTTGTTGATCCTGGCCATTCTTTCCGGAGTACAATGGAATCTCAGTGTGGTTTTAATTTGCATTTCTCTAGTGACCAATGATGATGAACATTTTTTCATGTATTTATTTGCCATTCATATTTCTTCATCTGAGAACTGTGTGTTCATCTCAGATGTCCATTTTTGGATTGGGTCTTTGAATTTTGGGGGTCTGATTTCCAGCACCAGTTTTTAACTTTTTTTTGTAATAGGTACAGGGGATTTAACTCACAACCATGAGCTTACAAGGCAGGCACTTATGCCGCTGAGCTAAATCCCCAGCCACCAGTTTTAGTTCTTAAAAGAGAATACTTGATCAGAATTTTACTCTGCACATGACTAGGCATAAAATATATCTGCACTAAAAATGTCTCTTTGTTAATCCTTGTGAATTTAAAGAGCTCTTATGAAAGAATCAACTATATACATATAAATCATTAATTTGTTCTTTGTGTTATTTAGATTTCAAGATGTTATTTCAAGACAAAACATTACAGATTCTAATTTAAATTACAAGTTAATATCTGTAGAGGAAGCAGAATATGAATATATTAATTTACCAAGAAGTGGAAAATCTGAGAAAAAGAAAATAATATTGAGGTATGATATCTCAATTATTTTAATATAAACTGAAACGGATGAGTGCCTCTTAAACCTTTTCAATGCAGTTTAGATTCCTGGCGCCCTCTGCTGTTTGTCCGTGAGTTCATCACGCTGTTCCAACAAAACCAGACAAGATGAGAAGGAAAGGATCATCACAGATAAGGGTCAGGCGAACAGTTTTTAAGGTTCAGGAACTTGAACACTGGCAGAGAATTCACGTTCAAGCAGGCTCAAGGACCCAAGTTCACTGATTAACCTCCTAGGACTTCTGTTTGCATCCTACCTTCTTGTGTGAGTTCCTGCACACATACATCTAGTCACACGTGGATGGTAGTTTACATTTGGTCCTTCCACGTTCTTTGCACTGAGCCTTTATTTTTGATTTTGAGGTAAGATCTTGCTAATTTGCCTAGACTGGTCTTGAACTTGCAATCCTCCTCATCAACCTCCCAAATACCTGAGATTACAGATGTGTACCACTACGCCCAGCCAAAACCCTCCCTGCTTCTTGATTTCCTGTGTCCTAGCCCAATCAAGACTTTCTTTCTGCTCTTTTCATCTCTGTTAATGGGTGACCACTCACTCAACTGCCCAGCTCCTAAACCTAGGAGTTGTCTGTGATTTCACTTTTTCTCACTGGGCACAAAGGGGGCCCTTCGGGAAGTTTTACTGGATGAATAAAAAAAAGTGGATAGTGAAAGGTTCTTGCCTTAGTATAAATTACTGTACAATTATGGCGGTGGTCTAACATGGCAGAAAGCCAAAGTGGGAATGCCTACCACTCCTGCTTCTTCCCCAGCCCTAATTGCAACTCCCCTTCCTGTTTGCTGGCACAGAGAATTCCTCACAAGTCATCAATGCCTGTCCTAAGCTCCACCCTGGGTCAAAGGTTACCCCCATATTCAGGTTGAAGGAGAAAGGAGACAGTCCAGCCGCCATGGGTTGTGTGCTCCTTCCCACATCCTCACCTCAATAAACCTGTTCTTTTGTACTTTTTCTTCTCTATTGTGCCAGAAAACTCTTTCAGATAGAGGAAGCAGAATATCAGTATATTAATTTACCAAGAAAATGGAAAATATATGAAAAAGAGAACAACATATTTCCAGACAGTGCCTACACAGAGAGGCCAGCAGTCCTTGGCATAGTCCTGGACTACCCTTTGCCAGGTAGGACAGATCGCTCTCAAGTTCCACAGCTTCCATTAGGTAGGGTAGGGCAGGGCAGGGAACACAGGCTCTGGTGCTAGGTTTCTAAAGTAGAAACCTAGCTAACCTTGTTAGCTGGTGCTATACCCTAGTTGTAGTTCCCTGGATTAAAACCGGATGTCCCGCTGTCCTGCCACTCTGCCTTTCGAGGCCATCTCATGATGGGATTCACTGAACCTCTCATCTGCCTTGTCAAAATGTGTTTTAATTGGCATTTTGTATTTTTTGTTTTCATTTTTGCTTTTACTGCTGCTGTGGTTTGGAGACATAGTCTCAGGTCCATGCTGGGCTTGGACTCATTTGCCTGTCTCAGCCCCCAAAGTGCTGAGATTACAGGTGTCCCTGCCTCCTGGGTTAAGGCACATCAGGCGTGTCTGTCCCTGCCTCCTGGGTTAAGGCACATAAGGTGCATCTGTGCCATTGTGAGGGACTCTTCCTAGCACCATGCACGGGTTAGCAACTTTTTCCCTGTTCTGGGTGACACTTTGATCACCAATCACTATCTCTTAAATGTGCTAATCACTTAAGTAAGGCATAAGAAAAAACTTTTTTTTTTTTTGTCTTTTTTGAGACAGGGTCTTGCTATGCAGTTCAGGCTGGCCTTGAGCTCACTTTGTAGCCCAGGCTGGTCTCAAACTCCCAACAATCCTCCTGCCTCAGTCTCCCTAGTGCAGGGATTACAGGTGTGAGCCACCATGCCTAGCTCACAAAAATACTTTCTAAATTGTTTTGGCTTGTCCAATTTAAACAATTCTCTTGTTTAAAATGTATAGAACTAAACCAGGGTGTGGTAGTGCACACCTGTAATTTCAGCACTTTGGGGGCTGAGACAGGCAAATCATGAGCCCCAGGCCAGCATGGACCTGAGACTATGTCTCCAAACTACAGCAGCAGTAAAAGCAAAAACGAAAACAAAAAATACAAAATCCCAATTAAAACACATTTTGACAACATAAGCAATTCAAAAAGTTAAACAAGCTGAGTGTAGCAGTATTTGTGTAGCATGCATAGTCACCAGCCTCAAAAATGAAAATACTTAAAAAGTTAGCACCAGGCTAATCACAATACTCAAAGATAACTTTTATTAACATTAAATGTAACTTTTATGAGACCTTGAGCTGGCACACACTGATTTTCCTTTTGGCCACTTTCTTTGTCAACTTTATTACTGGTCTGCTCAGAATTTCTACTTCTTGTTTTAGGAATTTATATATTTCATCTGGGTTATCAAATTTTTGGCATTAATTATCTACTGGTCCTTTATAATCCTTTTATTTCTGAGCTAACCCTTGTGATGTTTCCTCTTTCATTTCTGTTATCATTTATTTGATTCATTTTTCTTTTTTTATTTTAAAGAAAAAAAAACAATAAAAACAAAGATACAGAGCTGGGTGTGTTGGCACGCTCCTATAATCTCAGCATTTGGGAGGCTGAGGCAGGAGGATTGTTGCAAATTTGAGACCAGCCTGGACTACAAAGTGAGCCCAATGCCACCCTGAACTGCAAAGGGAGACCCTGTCTCAAAAAAGACAAAAAACAAAAGCAAAAATGATACAAAATTTCAAAACAAAGGGCTGGGTATTTAGCTCAGCAGTGTAAGTACCTGCCTGTAAGTACACGGACATGAGTTCAATCCCAGAACCATAAAAAAGTGGTCAAAATTTCAAAACAAGATTGTAGGAAAGTAATATCTTTTCTCTCTTTTTTAGTCTTAGTGTTTATTGATTTTGTTTATTTTCTGGTAAAATCTATTCTTAGCTTTGTTGATTTTTTTCTCTCAGTTTTTTATTCTCTATTTGACTTATTTCTACACTAATCTTTTTTACCTCTGCTCTTCTGTTCCCTCTAGGCTTAGTTTGTTCTTACATTTCTAGTTCTTTGAGATGTAATGCTGGTTTAAAAAATGGAACCTTTTTTAATGTAGGTACTTATTATTATAAACTCTCAATATTACTTCCATTGCAAATGGACTATTTTTTTGTTTGTTTTGTGTTTTTTGTTTTGTTTTGTTTTTGGTGCTGGGGATTGAACTCATGACTTTGCACTTGCCAGGCAGGCGCTTATCCCCCTGAACTAAATTCCTGGCCTAGACTTTATTTTTTAGAACATTTTTAGGTTCATAACAAAATTAAGCAGAAAGAATACAAGTTCACATAAACCCCTTGCCAAACACATGAACGACCTCCCCAACTACCAACACTGCACCAGCACAGTACACGCGGCGATGAGTCTGTGCTGACCCATCACACCATCGGGTGTCCACGGGTTACATTAAGGTTTCCCCCTTTTACAGTTTGACAAACGTATTCATGTATCCACTTCTGGAGTATTATATGGAATAGTTTCATTGTTCTAAAAATTGTCTGAGTCTTCATCCCACTCTCATCTGTAATCATGGAAATGATTAATCTTTTCACTTTGATGTGTTTTAAATCTTTTTCTATGGATGTGTATGTCAATATTATTACAAAACAACACATACTATGCATAATTTATTTTTTGTTTTGTTTTCTTATTAGGAATTTAAATCTTTATATTACATAAGATTTTTTTCTGGGTACCTACATTACATAAGATTTTAAATATACACAAAATGCTGGGAGATAAGTACAATGAATCTCCAGGTGCCTAACACTTGACTTTAATATTTATTAACATTTGTCAATTGTATTTCATCTATCACTTCCTACTGTTTTTTCCTGAAGTTGTGTGTGTGTGTGTGTGTTTGGTACTGGGAACTGAATTAAAGGCCTTTGCACTGAACTGTATCTGCAACTTTCTTTTTTTATTTTTCATTTTGAGGTAGGATCTCACTGAATCACTACATTGCCAGGATGAGTTCAAATTTATGATCCTCCCTCTGGTCTCAAGCTCCTAGAGTGCTTGTATAATAGGTGTGCTCCACCATGCCCAGACTCTAGACTATATTAAAATATATCTGAAGCACCATGTCATTTCATCCATAATGTTGAACTATTTAAGTATGTATACCATTATCTTTGTTTAATGTGACATCATGTTATTATAATTGAAAATATTACTTTTTAAAGTTTTTTTTGTCTTTTTAATTTAAAAAAAAATTTCTTTTGGATTGAACTCACAACCTTGTGCTTGCCCAGCAGGCTAAATCCCTAGCCTGAAAATATTACTTTTAACAACTTCCAAATATTGTCTTTATACAGCAAAGCTTTGGGTGCATTTCTGATTATTTCCTTAGGAGACATCTCTAGAGGTAAATTTCAGGATTAAGGATTAAGATTTTTTGAGACAGGATCTTGCTATACAGTTCATGCTGGTCTTGAATTCACTATGCAGCAGGGAACATTCCAGATCCAAACTATGGCAATATAGATGAATTTCAAGATTAATATTGAGTATAAGAAACTAGACACAAATAACACACATTGTATGCATGCCTTTATATGAAGCTCAAGGCCTTGGGAAAAAAATTAATACATGGTGAAAGAAGTCAAAATAGTAGTTATCTCTGAGGGGAAGACTTGATAGAGAAGAGCCTTCTTGGATGCTGGAATTCTGTATCTTGAGGTGGATGGCAGTAGTTTCATGAGCATAAACTTATGAAAATATTCATCAAGTTGTACAGTTAGGATTAGTGCACTTTGTTTGTTATTCCTCAATCAGAAGTGCTAGATTTAGAAACAAAGACTCAGGCTACTCATGTAAATTTAAATTTTACATAAACAGGCAATAATTTCTTAGTAGAAACGTATTTGAAATTGTCAGGATCAGGTCAGGGATAGGGCTAGGATTACTGGAGTAGTGAAAATCTAGAAAAAGAGGATCAGAGAGGACTCATTAGCCAGGGACTAACAAGGGCATCTAGTGATGAAGTCTATGGGTGGTTTGGTGTGCTGAAGTTTCTGTAGGTCAGCAGGTTTGGAAGCTGGGAATAAAAGGTCCATGTGAAGCAAGGAAGAATGAGGTCAAACTAGAAACTATGAAGACTTGGAAACCATGTCTGTTTCTCAAAGCCTCTAATCTTGATGTCCTGGATAATCTGTGGAAAAAGCTGGTGCCCTTTGCCACAGAGCTACATATATATTTTTGGAACAGGACTCTGAGGAACTCAAGAAAAAGATCCAGAGAGCAGTAGTCAGTAGATAAAGGACAACACAAGTGAGCTGCAGCACCATCTGGAGCCCTTACTGAACCTCAGGCCCCAGCAGCCATTGTTTTATTTTTATATTTCTGTGCTAGTTACTTTTCCCATTGCTGAGACAAAATGCCCAATGCTCAAAGTTAAAAGGGGAAAGGTTTAGCTAGTTTATAATTTGTAGAGGTTTCAGTACATAGTCAGCTGGCTCCAATGCAGGGTAGCATGGCACTCTCTGCAAAAGCAACAAGAGCAAAATGGAGAAGCAAGCCTCCTTTCTGACCCTTACATTGCATGCAGGCTACCTGCCCTAGGGCAGGTGTGGCACTCATACACCAAATCCCAGCACTAGACAATGAACCAATCACATTCTCTAGCTTCAGCTACCTCAGGAAAGCCCACTCCCTATGACCACATGAGGCTTTGGGGGACATCTAGACACAAACCATAACAGTTTCATGAAGATATTTCTCTTGACCAACCTTAACCTAGGAGGTAAGGATACAAAATTTCAGATATTGCTCCAGGGTAGCTTGTTTAGTGAAGTACAAAACCACCTTGGTGGGCTAGGGATTTAGCTCAGTGGCCTAAGTGCTTGCCTGGCAAGTGTGAATTTGTGAGTTCAATCCCCAGTACAAAATAAAAACAAAATAAACAAACAAAAAAATCTTTGGTTCATCCCAGTTCTCTTAACCATATTTATCTTCCAGATAGAGGCAATGGCAAAATTATCCTTATAGGCAACGTGACAACTATTCCTCATGCAGTAAAGGCATGCTAATCTCCTTTCAAAAGAAGGATACTGAGTTCCCTCTTTTAGATTACTTTTCACTTGTGATATCCTGTAAATCTCTTGAGTTGTAGTTTCTCACTGTTTTACAATAGGACATGGGAGAACAAAGATGCACTCCAAGAGAATGACTCCCTTCTGGACATATTTCTCCTCAGACCCATGTGTACTAACAAGCCAGTTTGTCTTTGATGGTCAAGATCAATCACCCTAGCCAATGCAGAAATTCCCATTGTGCCTGAGGAGCCTAGTGGCCACATAACAGCATCAGTTTCCAGTTTAATGGAGACATCACTATACACCTTGTGGGAGCACTACTTTCTTGGCAACTAAGACCTCTATATCAGCACTGCCCAAGTTAAGACGATGGGAAGCAAAGAAAATGTATTAAAACTCGGAGTGGAAATGGGAGTAACTCTTCCCATAATCACTATTCCTATTTTCATTCCTTGATTTTCATGAATTATTTTTATATACTGGTAATTGATTTGCAGCATATACCGCATCATGAAGGACATTACCCCAGTCCAGCATGATGTTACCATCTAGTTGGGTGTATAGCTGAATCTTCACAAGGCCATTTTGCTATCCTGTGAGGCCAGATGCTTCAGAGTGATATGGACACAAAATTGCTGCTATACTTCATCAGCTATAAAGTAAGTTCTTTGGTCAGAAAAAGTATATCACAGAATTCTATGATTGTGAAAATGTCTGCTAAGCTCATGGAGGGTGGTTTTGGCAAGAACATTGTGGAGCAGGCAAGACAAATCTATAAACAAAGGAAGGGTCTGCTCCAATCAGAACAAAATGTATCACTTCCTGTTGGAGACCACTACGAAGCAGCTCTGAGCAGGATTTAAAATGACTTGGCTTTCTATGTTTATCTGTGAGTCTGTCCTCAGCTGTGGCCTTATCTTGCCCTTTGAGGTATCCCTGGCCTCACAGGTCAACTTCCAAAATGGAAATGACTCAGTGAAAAACTCTAATACTATGTGACTGGTAGATTCCTTGGAAGAGAGGGGCCACACTGAAAGCTCATTTTGATCATTGTTGCAGGTTAGGTTAGGATGTGGAAGTCTGTGTTGCTAAGCCCTTGCACATCTCCCATTTTGGCCACTTTGGTCACCTTTTCCCAAAAGTTTTTGTGGCAAAGTTGGGGCCACTGGAGAAAGAAGCTACTGACTATGGCAGACTAGTCATCTTGTTCATATGATGGTTAAGATTCTTTTCTATTGAGGTTTCTCATTGGTGAACAGTCACGTGAAATAAAAATACCTTTATACCTATACCCTTTTGGAGATCTGTCCACAGACCTATTCCTTGACTTCGTTGGTGCCAATTTTCTAATTGTGCTTCTTCCAAGTTTCTCACCATTGGCCAAACAGTTACCACCTTCTAATCACTCCAGATGTTTCCCTGGTTAAGATGTTTCTCTTTTTCTAGGCAGAATGAATAGCCAGGTACATTGCTCATAGTTTTGTCCTCTGAGAGGATGTCCTTTCTCATTACCCTTTAGAACTATAGATGGATGTATCCCTTATCTATAGTTAACTAACAACTCTGAAATTTAGCAGTTAAAAGGAACAGAATTGAATTTTGTTCACAAATCTGATCTTGGGGCAAAGATCAGGAAGGATGGTTCATCTCTCTGCCATGTGGGGTTAGCTGGGAAACTTGACTTCAGTGTAAAAGAGGGCCTTTTAACTTTACTTATTCAGGTGGCTGGCACTTTAGTGCCGGCATTTGGCTGAGGCTTAACCAAGACTGTGGACCAGTTTCCTCACCACCAGGTCCTTGAGTGGTCTCATTGCATGTGAGAGAGGGCCCTAAGATGAGCATCCAAGCACCTTAGGAGTCACACAGTATCATTTCTATCCCATTAGTTGAGGCACAGATTCAAGGGTACAGTATATCAACTTCACTTCTGGATGACAGAGTGTTTAGTTAGGTTCCAGAAGGGGACAAGGAACAATAAATATCACCATTGAGGGGCTGGGGATTTAGCTCAGTGGCTTAAGTGCCTGCCTGGCAAGTGCAAGGTCATGAGTTTGATCCCCAGTCCAAAAAAAAAAAAAAAAAAGAAAGAAAGAAATATCACCATTGCTTTTTAAAAAATATAATATTTCATAAGGCAGGTTGGAAGAAAGAACAAATGAAGTAGTAGAGGTTGTATCCTAGGCTCTTGTTCATGAAATTTGCTTGTGTCTTCTGGACGTACTGGTTCCTGGTTTCATAGATACCTTTTCCATCTGAAAAGAAAGTGCTGTCATGCATGCCTGAATTTATGACTGGATGAGTCAGACAGTACTCAGTTCATGGTGGGCATCTCAAGTCATGTCATAAGTCAGTGGCCTAAAGACAAGTGTTCAATCCCCACTACACTCAGGGAGCAAGCCCTCAAAAGGGGGATGGATAGTTATCAGTTATAAGAGGAGAAAAACACTTTTCTCCAAAATCCTAAATTTGGGACCAGTGAATCTCACGAGTTCAGAGTAGGCATAGGCACCATTTGTTTGGTTCAGTTGCTTCACAATGCCATAAAGAAAAAAAGCTCTTTTTGTTTTTACACTCATGTTTTTAGCAATCAGTTTTCATCTTTATGCATTTATTTTATAGACATAGAATGACTACTTTAGCTGCATATTTTTTTTTTCTGAGCAGGAAAAAAAAAGAGGTATAGCAAAGGGCTTTTTATCTTCTCCTTTCATCAGACTTCTGTTTATGGATCTTACATAGAGTGCATTGCATAGTCACCCTAACCATGAAGTAGGTGGGGATTTAAGTATTTCTCTTTTCAGGCTCTAGAGAGGAAAATCAAAGTGAGAAATGGAAGTTGAGTGAGTAAACTTACAGTATCTGATGTGGGTACTTTGAATGTTTTTGGCAGTCAATAAAGATACACAGAACAAATATGCAAAGAATTATCTGTTGTATAGTGGCCCATGAGAAGTGGCTTTTACAATAGTAACAAAATAATAAATGGGTGTTTTTAATTTTTTTTTTTTTTGTACTGGGGATCGAACTCATGACCTTATGCTTGCCAGGCAGGCGATTATGTCGCTGAACTAAATCCGCAGCCCTAAATGGGTGTTTTTTATCTACTGGAAAATTTTAGAGAAAACTATAATTTAAATCTTATGTTAAAAAGCAATAGCTTTCTGGGCTTGGTGGTGAATGCCTGTAATGCCAGAATTTGGAAGGCTGACACAGGAGGATTGCTGCAAGTTCAAGGCCAGACTAGATTACACAGAGAGTTCAAGGGTAGCCTGAACTACATAGCAAAACCCTGTTTCAAAAAACCAAAAATCAGAATTGTAATAAAATTTACAAAATAAAAAAAAGCGATGGTCTTGCTGGGTATGGTGGTGTGTGTACTGTAGTCCCAGCTGCTTGGGAGGCTGAGGCATAAGGATCCCTTGAGCCCAGGAGTTCAAGGCCAGATTGGGCAACAAAGTGAGACCCTATATCATTAAACATTAAAAAAAAGAAGGAAAGAAAAGCAGTGGTCTTGAACTTCTGTTTTTGATCAAGATAAGTCTAACAACGACTGAATTTACATTTTTATTTTAATGAACTAAAAAGTGACTAAATTTAGACATCGTATACAGCAAGGACAGTCATAGTTGAGAGCCAGGAAACAAATGACTGTCCAGCTGAGAGCTTGGAGAAGGTCTCCATGCCATAGCAAAAGGAAGGGGAAATAAGTGAATTCAGATGGCTTCCTTGAGTTATAAAGATGAAGCTTAGAGTTTGGAAGGCCAAGGTGTGGCTAGCTGTGGCTACTCATCAGAGTTGGGAAGACTCACTCTACCCAAGGCACCCAAGGTAGAATACTTTGAAGGATTTTTGTCTCCCAGTGGAAAAAAACTCAATATTGACTCAATATTGTAGACTGCTCCCTTACTCTACCTAAAAAAAAAACCCAGCCAACCAACCAACCAAACAAACAAACCAACCCTCAAAGCAAGACTCATAATAAATTATATTCATTTCACATATCTTAATTATATACCAGCACAAAACTCAATAGTATTTTTTTTTCAGTTTCCTAATTTATTTTTTTCAAACCCATTTTATTTCAAAGAAAAAAAAAAGAAGAAAAAATAGAAGAAAAAACTAAAACAAAATTTGAAAACTCTTCAATCAGGGGCAACAATGGTACATATGTTGCACATTGTCATCCCCAAATCTTTCACCCAGAGCACAAAACATTTGCTTACAATTGTTTGAACAATACCAGAACAAATCTTTTTCTTCATTCAACTCACAGAAATCAGTAGTATAATAATCTTAACTATTTTTTTATATAGTGGATTATTTTTTGTTTGTTTTTGTTTTTTTGAGACAGGATCTCACTAAGCAGTACAGGCTGGCCTTGAATTCACTACGGTGTATAGGCTGACCTCAAACTCATGGCAATCTTCCTGCCTCATCCTCCTGAGTGTTTGGATTACAGGTGTGTGTCATAATGTCTGGCCTCAGTAGTATTTTTTGAACATATGAGGTCATCTAGCATTCATGAAGTAAACACTCAGCATCCAATAAAAAAATTAGCTACCTAAACTGGGTGCTATGGTGTACACCTATAATCCCAGCTATTTGGTAAACTGAGGCAGGATGATCCTGAGTTTAAGGCCAGCCTGGGCAATACAGCAAAGTCTCAAAAATGATGAAGGAGGAGTTGATTTTCTTTGTGAAGATGCTATTGGGGTAGTTGCCAAATGTAGTTATGACTGCTGTTCTATAGACGTATTATCTTTATTTGGAGGTATTTTCTGTTGTGATTCAAATTACTTGTGGGAATTAAATGTCTGGAATTAGTGGTAGGATTACAGAACAAACAACTACAGCAAACCAAACAGACAAACAATACCTGGATGGAAAGAAGTATGAAGATATGATTAAATGTGCTGGGGATGGTGCCAGGAGGTAGCATGTCCATGGTCTGGGGGTCACCTGAGGGTTGGACTTCAGCAGTCTGTTGAGGAAAGTAAACCAAACCAAGGTGGAAAATCCATCAGACTCAGTTCTCCACAGGGGAGTTCACAGGCCTGTGGGAATTCAGTATCTGCCATACAAATAGTCCACAAAAACAACCCATGAGTACAACACTTAGAGAAAGACTAAGGAAAACAAGATCATTTAATTTCTTGCAGTGTGGTAGTGTCTTAAAATACAGAATGAAGGGAATGCTCAGACCTTTGAGAAAAAGCAGAACCCTCAACAGAGAAAAGCTGTATGGAATTTCAAGAAAGTTTTAAACACATAGATGATAAATCTGAAGATCATACATATTTGAAAAATACCTTTAAGAATATTAATGTATGTTAACCTATATCACTTGATACTGGATCACACAGTGTTCTCCAAAATGGTTTTGTGAATGAGAATTCTAAATGAGGATTAAAAGAAGAAAAAGGAAAATTAGTGAAGAAGATACAGAAGAAAGAAAACCTTCTGTAAAGGCTAATACTAGTCACAATGTACAGATCAAAGAATGACCTGTCTCAGCTGTAGCTGTTAAAAGAAGAAGTGGAGAAGCTGGAGCCAGCTTCTGCTTTAAAAGCTATAGTCAGCTATGTCTAAAAAGAAGAAACTAAGCCTTACTCACTTGTAGACCACTATGGGTTAGATTGTAAATTGCTAGGCTATAACAGAGGTGAAGAAGAATTTACAGATGTTTAATTCTATTTTCCTCAGAAAATCTTGTTTTGCCTTTTGTCTTTCTCTTCTTTTTTTTCAGGGGGCTGGGGATTTAGCTCAGCGGCATAAGTGCCTTGCCTTGCAAGCACATTGGTTGTGAGTTTGATCCCTGGTACCAGGTACCGATTTAAAAAGAAAAGAAAAGAAGAGAAAAGAAAAGCAAAGAAAAGAAAAAACCTAGGGCCTTCCATGCACTGTATCACAAAATCACACTCTCAGCCCCTTTCCACTAAATTTTTGGGAATGACCACTTAATGAAAAGATATTTACACACTTGAAAGGGAAGATGTTAGGCCTTACAGCTTAGAGTGCGGTATCTTGATATAACACTAGGCCACTGTGGCATATAAACTACGTTCTAAAATCAAATTTGGGATTTTGGACAGATTCACCAAGGAAAACTGGACATTGAAAGATCTGAAAACAGGTGTGGTGGTACATGCCTGTCCACAATTCTGTTGACTCTGGGACACAGAGGCAGGAGGATCTCAACTTTGAGCCCAGTCTGGACAACTTAGTGAGTTAGCAAGAGCAAGACCCTGAATCAAAATTAATTTTTTAAAAAAGGGCTTAATATGGATCTTGGTGTGAAGGCCCTAGGTTCAATCCCTAGTACATATACCACCAACTCATACACTCACACACACACACAATTTAAAGCATATTTAAAGGTACCTTGGAAAACTCAGGAATAGCACATTGGGTTTTTTTTTTGTGGTAAAATGTTTTATTTTCAGTGTTAAAATGTAGGTCAGTGTGGTGATTGTCTAAATTTTTTCTTTCTCTTTCTCTTTTTTTTTTTTTTTTTGTGGTACCAGGAATCAAACTCATGACCTTATGCTACTGAGCTAAATCCCTGTCCCAAATGATTACCTACATTTAAAGTGGCCTAAAAGGGCCTACCTCACTTAAGTTTATAAACTTTGCTTCTATTCATTACTAAATTTTCTTTTTCCTTTTTTTTTGGTCTTTTTTAGACAAGGTCTTGCTATGCAGTTCAGGTTGGCCTTGAGCTCACTTTGTAGCCCAGGCTGGTCTCGAACTCACATGATCCTCCTGCCTCAGCCTCCTTAGTGCTAGGATTACAGGCGTGAGCCACCATGCTCGGCTTTTCTTTTCTTTTCTTTTCTTTTCTTTTCTTTTCTTTTCTTTTTTTTTTTGATACCAAGGATTGAACTCATGACTGCAGGCTTGCAAGGCCATTACTAAATTTTCTATCTGATGATCTCAGATAATTAAACTTATGTCCACAATTTAAGGGGAAAAAAGAATGTATAAAACACATGAGTACAAGAATCAGTTGATGAAAATGGACTGCAAGGCTGGGAGCACAGTTTAGTCCTCACTTAGCTGGGTAAGGCCATAGCTTTGATCCCCATCACTACCAAAACAAAACATAAATTCAGAAATAACCCAGATGATAGATTAAAGATATTATACTCATATGGTCAAAAAGGTAGAGTGGAAAGAATAGTAGTAGTATGGAAAACATGAATGATGCAAAAAGATCTAAATAGGGCTGGATATTTAGCTCAGCAGCATAAGTGCCTGCCTGGCAAGCATGAGGTCGCGAGTTCAATCCCAGTACCAAAAAAACCAAAAAAAAATCTAAATAGAACTTCTAGAGGTTAAAGACTCTAAAAGTCCATTATAGAACTAAGAGAAGATTAGATAATGGGCAAAAAGAGAAATTTAAAGATACAATAATAGAAGTTATCGAAAATAAGACACTGAGAAAAAAAAACACTGAAAAGAAAATAAACAGAGGACCAGCAAGCTGTAGGGCAATTCAAACAGCTTAATATATTCACAGGTGAAATCCCTTAGGAGCCAGGGGTGGTGAGGTATACATGTTGTCCCAGTTATTTAGGAGGGTCAGTTGATCCCAGGAGTTTGGGGTGATCTTGGGCAATACAAAACAAAAACAAAGAGAAACAAAACAAAAACAAAGAGAGACATCCTTCAGAAGACATGACAAAGGAGAAGTAACAGTAGCTTAAAATATTCCAAAAATTTTTTTGAAGGAAATTTTGTTTACAGATACATTTTTTTTTTTTATCGGTACCAAGGATCAAACTCACGACCATGTGCTTGCAAGGCAGGTGCTTATGCCGCTGAGCTAAATCCCCAGCCCCAATACCCCAAATTTGATGGAAACTATATGTCTACTGTCTAAGAAACACTGTGAATCCACAGATACAAGAAACATGAAGGAATGGCCCCGGATATAGCTCAGCAGCACAACACCTGCCTGTCAGGCACAAAGTCATGAGTTCAATTCCCGATACCAAAATAAATAAACATGAAGGAGCCAGATGTAGTGGCACACACATACCTGCAATTCCAGCACTCTCAGAGGATGAGGAGGATCACAACTTCAAGGTCAGCCTGGGCAGCTTAGTGACTTAGAGAGATTTTGTATCAAAATAAAATAAAATAGAGCTGGGCACAGTGGCACACTCCCGTAATCCCAGCATTTGGGAGGCTGAGGCAGACAGATCGGTGCAAGTTCAAAACCAGTCTGGGCTACAAAGTGAGCCCAAGGCCAGCCTGAACTGCATAGCCAGACCCTGTCTCAAAAAAACAGAAAAAAAAATTCAGATAAATAAAACAAAATAATAGACTGATGATGTAGCTCTATAGTGAGGTGCTGGGTTCAAATGCCCAGTTCTGCAAAAACAAAAAATAAAAGAGAGGAGAAAAGAAAAAAAAAAAACATGAAGAGAACTATCCCAAGGCACATTTAATCAGAACCCTTAAAATGAGAGAAAACCTTGAAAGCAGTTGAGGACAAAAGCATTACACTGGGAGGAACAAACACACAAGTGACGCTGATGTGATGTTTGAGAAAATACAGACCATCCTGGAGAAGTAGTTCTGCCCAACAGTTTGCCTAACATGTGTGAGACCCAAGATTTAATCTCTAGTTCCACAAAAGAGAGAGAAAAAAAACCTACAACAACCCTAAAGACAGTGAGGTAACATCTTCAAACTACCAAAATAAAAAAAAAACTTGTAAAAAAATAGAGGAAGCTAGGCACATGCTTGTAATACCAGCACTCAAGGCTGAAGCATTGTTTTTAAGTTCACCGCCAAATCTTTAGGATATATAGACCATTTAAGGCCGCAAAGTCTCAAAAAACAAAATAAAAAAGGGAGAATTATTATTTTTTGCCTTTTGGTAGGCAAAGATGCTACACTAAAACATGTTCCATAAAAGAAAAAAAGTAAAGAACAGACTTCTTCAAAATTAAAATGTTTTACTCTTTTTTAATTTTTTTTTGTTTTTATTTTTTTATCGGTACCAGGGATCAAACTCACGACCACCTGCTTGTAAGGCAGGTGCTTATGCCACTGAGCTAAATCCCCAGCCCCAAAATATTCTACTCTTAAAAGGATACTGTGACCGGAATGAAGTCATATACCGTGAAAATATTTACAAATCACAAAGATGACAAAGGATTTGAAAGAGACCTCTAAAAACTTCAATAATCAGAAAATACCCTGGAGTGGGGTATTTGACAAAAATGTGTATATTTATGATCTATGTCATAATACTTTATGTGTACAGTGGAATGGGTATTAACCACTAGCATTGTCATGTCCTCATATATTTCTTTATGGTGATGTGACATATTATGAAATACAGCTGCATAGTTGTTTCTTAGTATCCACAAGAGATTAGTTTCAGAACCATCCCCATCCCAAGATATCAAAATCTGTGGATGGTAGGGCATACATGAGACAAGACTATTGACATCTACAGCATGGTAAATGATCAGTATTTAACATAGGATTCTATTTTTGTTCATAGTCATTTCCACATAAAACGTGTACACAGCCTTCATTTAAAATTAAAAATATTTTTTAGGCCTGGTGTGGTGGTGCACGCCTGTAATCTCAGCACTCGGGAGGCTGAGGAAGATCCTTGCAAGATCAAGACCAGCCTGGGTTACAAAGTGAGCTCAAGGCGGGCCCAAACTGCATAGTGAGACCTGTCTCAAAAAGACAACAAACAAAAGAAACAACAAAAAAATTAAGAATACGTTTAAAACCCTGGTGATAAATTGTACACATGTTCACCTCATGGAACACCATGCATCTCCTAAAAAGAACACAGTGAGCCTGTGTGTATTATGTTTTGGAAAGAAACCAGATTGAGAAGAAAAGATGAAAAATAATACACATACAGTGTGATGGAAAAATACAACAAATGCTTAAAATTTTAAAAATTACAGTGAAAAATAGATTGCTATTAATCCCCCACAAAAATACTACCTTTTCCTTCAAATACACTCATTTCATGGGTTCTTGCCATGTTCTGAAACAGTTCTTGAGGTCTTTTCTCTCGTCTCTAATTGCAAGGCCATGACTGTCTACTTGTCCTGAATTGATTCAATGTTTATCTTTCACGGTCACTTTGATTTACAAGACAGTGACTATTCGATTTAAGGCCTATGTATTTCTCACAAAGCGTTTAGTCCTTTCATTACGAATGATAAATAACTGCACTTTCTCAGAGGCCGCATTCTGAAAAAATTTAATATCATTCTGCTCTTTGGAGACTAGCTCAGTCCCTTTTTGGTTCCCAAATGACGTAAAAGTGAGAACTTGGGCTTTACACACGCTTCTCAGAAAGAGCCATAAAAACACAGTTGAGTAAGTCTGGCCAGCAGCTACACCTTTACTACCCAACAAAGAACCCCATAGTCCACTGCCTCTAGCAGTAAGTTTGGACTCTGGGGAAACTAGGCCTTGAGGCCAGATGAAAACCTTAAGGGAACTATGCCTGCATGTAGGCCTGCGGAGCACTAGAGGATGGAAGAGGTGAACTGAACTACTCTCTGGCTCACTTTCTACCCGCGAACGCTCCGAGCCTAATAGACCTACAAGCTGCAGCCGCCATTTTGCACGGGGGGCTGCGTAGCCCCGGAGCCAGCAGTCTGAGCTGGAGAGGACGTGGAAAGCTTGGCGGGGGCGAGCGCGCGCTACTAAGGGGAAGCAGACATGCGCAAAGACACCGGTGGCGGAGGGGTGGGGCCAGAGCACGAATGCGCTTGCTCAAAAGGAGCCCGCGAAGTACCTGGAAGAGGCGGGGGGCGAGGTAAAAGGAGAAAAGTCGTAGAGCGCTTGCGCAGCAGAGTGACCGAGAGGGAGGGGAAGATCCGGAGCACGCGCGATGAGGTGAGACTTGGGAAAGTCTCGCGAGGTTTTAGGAGACTATATCTAGGCGCGAGGCGCCCGCGTCCTTTCCCTGGCGTGAATCCGTCCTGCGCGTCTGTTCTCTGGTGCAGTATTCATTCACTTCCGTCCGCGTTCTCTCTCACCCAAGTGCGTGCCACCACTCCATGGAAGATTCGATGGATATGGACATGAGCCCCCTGAGGCCCCAGAACTATCTTTTCGGTAAGTGTCTTGGGGAGAATGTTGGAGCGAGGCCGAACGGGGCCTGGTGGTTTGGGGGGATGGGGCGGGAATCCGAACGAAGCTTGGGCCGGGGGAGAAAGCTAAGTAGGTTGGATGAGGAGGGCGGAGCGGCCGGAGCTCTGGAGGCTGAGTGAATGGGAGGTAGGAGGCGAAGAGCGGTGGCCTGAAGCCTGGGGCGTGAGCCGTCCGCGGCCTAGGACCTGAGGCGAAAAAGCGGCTGGCCGAACGGCCGCTTTTTTCTGTGGTAGGCGATAGACCGCGGGGCATGAGGTTTGTTTGTAGGTGTATAGGGTTGTAGGGTTCTGGTGCAAGTTGATATCTTCATTGCAGGGTCCCGGGCGGTGGTCCGGCTAGTTTTATGAGGTTGCTGTGG
>PVLA01013133.1:0-39001 GCA_004027455.1 Hydrochoerus hydrochaeris
TCAGTTTACAGTATTTCCTCAGAATAAACTATGAGATATAAAATTGTTGGAGAAGGATACACAAAAATGTAAAACTACTTCTAGAACAATTACTCTAATATATGTTTGTATCCTTCTCTCAGTTCTCTGAACGCATACTAAAATTGATCTGTTTTTTCCAAAATTGATCTTGTAGTTGTCAAAATACAAAATTACCACAAGATTAAAAATCTATAATTTGTGTTATAAATTTTGAAATGGGAGAACATCTCACTGTAGTGTAGACTCAGTGTTTCTATTAGTTGAACAGAAGAGGTTGGCTTTATTCTGTCAAAAGAACAAAAGGAGGGTAAACAAGACATTTCTAGGTAAATGAATGCACCTTGAGACTATCAAGAGAAATAAATCAGTCAGATGTGTAAATATCACACTGTCTCCCTATTGTGAGAAAATGAAAGTGCAAATAAGGATAAAGAATGTATAATAGATATTATGAAGTAGAAAATAATTGTTCAAAAGGAAAACAGAACTAGGGAGTAGAAAGGAAGAGAAAAAAAAATGAGAAAAGAAGGATTAGATGGAAGCAAAGTTTTCATAGATCAGAAGGGAAAGAGGAGTTGAAGGGAGAGAAGGTGAATAGTAAGAATATTTAATAGGAATCAAGATATATCATGTACAGGTAAAAATTTCCTATGATGAATATAATTGTGATATACATCTAAAATATACCTGCAAACTTAATTTTAAAAAACAGAAAACTTGAACCAGTTTAATTTAAAGATTTGTTCAAGAAATTATTTTTGGAAACGAATGACACTTCAAATCAAAAATAGTTTAGGATACCCCATCTCATCACATACGCAAGTTATTTATAGCCAGAAAAAGGAACTGAAATACAGAAACAACCTGACTAATTATAATGTTTGAACAGCTTTCTGCCTGTGATTGACTGGAGCTCAGCTACTGTGATTTGTTGAGATTCAGTTCCTCGGTTACAGGGCACATGTTTGTGCTAGGTTATGTGTTTACACAACAAACTAGGATATTGTTCCCTACAACCAAGTATGGAAGCTAATTTAGGCCAAACATTTCAGTGTTAAAAATGAGTACACGAGGAGTGAGAAAAGCAAATATGAGAAACATAAAGCAAATTGACCATTTCAATGTTATTTTTCTTTATAGTGTTCAAAGGATATCCATATTACTCTAGCTTAGGTTGACTGACATCTCCCGTACTCTAAACTTGGCCTAATCAAGAGTTCAGTTTCCTGAAGTCACACTTAACCCACTGATCCAACGTGAATGGGCCTGGTCCACTACAGCTACTACAGGGAGTTGGCCCACAACAGGGGCCTCCCATGAAATTTAATAATCAGAGTGCCTGATGCTTATCAGAAATCAGTATCAGTAAAATGACAGGAGACACAAAGTAATGGAGCACAGGAAGTTGATCAGCTGTGTAGACTCAACGTTTTTATTTTTTTCTTTTCTCAGTATCTATTCAAGATATTTCCTCCCTACCTCCCCACTTTGGGTATCATGAATATCCACTTTTCTCTCTCATATATCTTGTGAATAAATGGCCATAGTCCATTAGTACTGTTAGTAAGATCTATTTTAAGTAATGCAACCTTTAACACTACTATTTCTATCTGTTAAAAATAATTTCTACTCTGTCTTTTGATCACTGGTGGAATGTCGCAGTTTTCCAGTGAGAGACCTACACATTTAATAAGTTCATCTGATAGTATTTCATATATATATTTGATAGTACAAGATTTCTTTAACTTATTTTTACACTTGCTATTGCTTATAAATAAGAATGTTTATTTCTGTGCATTTTAACTAGTTGCTTTATAGTACTATTATTGTGTTAAATAATTTCTGAATTTATTTTAATGGTTTTGAAATATGCAGGCTTAGTATGCACATTAGTCAGGGTTTTCCTAGAGAAACAGATATAAAACAAGATACACAAATGCATAAGAAATTACAAGATCACTTACTATGCTCTGCCACACAGTTGGGTGAGGAAGGGTGCAGAGGGTGTCTGCATGCCGGGGGCGGAAGGATTCAATCCAAAGTCTGGAGTTCACTGCAGTGTCCCATGCAAGTCCACACCAGCGGGGCACTGGGTCTGCGACGGAAGGCTAAAGAGTTTATGCTGGAAGTCTGAAGGATCCAAGGCAGAAGCCGGAGTCTGTGCTGGAGCACAGACTGGACTGGAGCTCCTCTGAAGAATAGACCCTCATTCATCCTTCTTCCTTCCCTTTTATACCATCCAGGGGATGAGCCACCCTAGAGTGGATCTTCTACACCATAAGGTGTAGAATTGCTAAAATGATTTAGTTAAGCTTCTAAATGTCTTAACTGACACAATTAATCAACCACTACAGCATGTATAATCTTCAGTGATCTTTAGCCATGAATTATTTGGCAAAATCTTATTCTGTGCATTCTGATGCTGTAATGAAATGAGATACTGAGGAATTCTTGAGGAAAGAATGAGTACATTTTGTTTGCCTGAAAGAGGTGATTTTTCATCCCTGGAAGGTAAAACCATGACAGATTTTATCTCCCTGAGTGGCCAGAGCAGTACTCCTAGTTCTCTGTAGTCTTTCAGCCATTTTCTGTTCCTTCCTCCAGATAGGAGAGCTATCACTGCTCCCTTTGCTCCTGAGAGAGATGTTATGACAAATTCCACAAGAGCCTCAAGAGATAAGGTACGTGGACTGGCTTGACTAGTTCTTAAATGTTGGCTTAATTTTCACTTGGCTCTTTCACAGTCTTTAACTTGGAAGGTATTAAGGAAGCCTACTCCTCTGGGAAGGATTTTCATGCTAACACTCGCTGGTAAAGTACACATAGGGCACACACAAAAACTGTTCTATTTCTACACTTAATGCTTTTGACCTTAACATTTATTTTATCTAATATTTTATCATCTCTTTATTTCTGTTCAAATGGAATGTTAGCACTAGGAATAGTTTTATGGAAGACTTTTATGCATCTCTACAAATATAGCTGATTTTAATTTTCAGTATGATCTTAATGTCAGTGTTCCTAGGAAAGATTAACTTACCATGACTGCTATGAGTTCTATATTTGAACTCTATTCCATTGTATAATTTCATTTTCCAGATTTTAAGTTGTCAAAATTATTGTCTTCTCTACATGAGTTATACTATTCTGTTATTATAAACTCTTTAATGTAATTCATTTTAGTGTATTTTTAATTTACTAGAAGTTATTTGCAACTTTAAAACTTTTTTTTCAATTTCTAT
Source organism: Hydrochoerus hydrochaeris (assembly GCA_004027455.1). NCBI lineage: Eukaryota > Metazoa > Chordata > Mammalia > Rodentia > Hydrochaeridae > Hydrochoerus > Hydrochoerus hydrochaeris. The sequence goes on from PVLA01013133.1 coordinate 3,264, forward strand.
AATTATTTGTGCCAACACCTAAATTATTCCCATTGATCCTCAACTCCAAAATACAAAAATGTCTGTGCTACTAACTGTAAATAATCTCTGGCAGTGGATTTGATAGAAGACAGAAGCTATTGGTCCCTTCCAGAATCCTCTATTATTACCACTTTCCCAAAGGACTTTGCTTTTTGAGAGAAGGTCTTTTCATGTTGCCCAGTCTGGCCTTGAGCTCAACAATTCTCCTGCCTCAGCCTCCCAAGTGCTGGGATTACAAGTATGAACCATCAGGCCTGGCAGACTTTAGTATTAATACCATCAGGATGGTCAATTATTTTGTAGTTAATGGTGAGTGAAATAAAAACCAAAATTCCATTCAAATTTTAGAATTTTGTACTTAAAAATAAACAGGATTGGGTACTTAAACAGAACTGGGCACTTCGTTTCATTTTTTTACTCATGCCAATATTTGGCCCCTATTCAATAGCAGCTTGGTGGTTAGAATGTTTTCCATTTGATCTCAGTGCATCCCACTAAATTTTCTTTAATTACATTACCAAAGACAATCAACCCAATCACAGAAAATTATTATCTATCTCTACTGCCTTCATCAAATAATTACTAGTATAAATTTGGTTCAATAGTTTTAATTAAGTGTATGATTACATAAAACATTTATTTTGTAACACAGACATATATAAAGCACGTTTTTGATGTGCAGTTCCAGTGTTATTATAGACTATATGCATCTTTTCATGCTTTTCATTTCATAAGAGACACTCATGACCTATTATGGGTAAATTTTCATGGCAGTTTCTTAGAGAACTATGGAGCATCCTCAGCCTCATGTGTAGTCACGTAGCAAGTAGGGTAGCTACTAATCACAAAACACCATGGCAAATATCCACAGACTTACATAGCAATGATGTAGAAACAAAAAAAAAGAGTGATTAATTATATTTAGAAAGTCAAAGAGAAATTCCATGTGTGTATGGGGTGGTGATATATGAACTTAATCTAGGGTTGTGACATGATATTCTCCAAATGATGATGGGAAAATGAAAAGTAATCTTTATCAATAGTATGTATAGTGGTAAAGAATATGTAGTTAAGAGTTTAACAAATTTAATTAGAGTTTCTACTTTTCTTATTTAATACGTTGGCAAGTTATTCATTCTTGCTGATAATAAATGGAAATAAAAGTTGCATGCATTTTGTGGGCCCCTTATGAAAGTTAAGTCATCTGCTTCTAAAGTACAATACTTAGCAATGTATCTGGCCAAAAAGTTAACAAGTGACAGTAGTCTGTTACTCACTTATTGATTTTCTTTCCAGATGATCTACCTATTGTTGGAAGTGGAGTATGAAATTTTCATCCAATTGGTTTTATTGTTGTTTATTTCTCCTTTTAGTTCTGTTAGTATTTGCAGCATATAGCTATATGCTCTAATGTTCAGTGTGTAAGTCTTTATATATAATGCATCTTCCTGATAAATTAGTTTTTTTTCATTACTGAGGATTGAACCCAGAGCTCTCTCCCTGGACTAAATGCCCAATCCTTTTATATTTTTTTTATTTTGAGACAAAAATCTTTTAAAGTCACTATTCTACCCTGCCTGGGCTCAAATTTACGACCTTCCTATGTTAGACTCCCAGAGTTGGAAAAAATTCCTTCATTATTAAAAAAAATTCTTCTTTGTCTTTCATTACTATTTTTATTTCAATTGTATTCTCATCTATATAAGTATAGCTACTTCTCTTCATATTTGTTAATCACTTAATGTCTTTCAGCCTTCACTTATGTACCACATGTATTCTTAGCTCTAAAGTAAGTTTCCTAAACATAACAAATAAGCAAATCTTTAGGTCTTAGGTTGTTTGTTTGTAGTCTTAGGGAATGAACGCAGGAGCTCATGCATGCTAGGCAAATTCGCTACCACTGAACTATGCCTCAGCCCTTTTTGTTTTTTAATGTTTATTTTGAGAAAAAGTCTTACTGAATTGCTCAGAATGGCACCGAACTCACAATTCTCCTGCCTCACTCTCCCAAGTGGCTGGGAGTAGACTTGTGTCCAGTTCTATTTTTTAATCTATATTCCTGTGATTTAATTGGGAAACTTAATCCATTTATACTTAACATAAATTTTGATAGTGAAGGATTTATTATTGTCATTTTGTTAAATGTTTTGTTTATTGTTTAGTTTTATTATTTCCTCTTTCTGTCTTACTTTGTATAATAGATTTTTTGCAATATTAATATGAGTCCCATTTACCATTTTTTGGTATATGTTTCTACAAATATTTTGTGTATCTATTGACCATAAAGCTTACATAAGATACAATTACACCAGTATATTTTAAGCATATAACACATTAACTTCAATTGTATCTCTAATCTTACTTATCTCTAATCCATTTTATGTTATGAATGCCACAATTTGCATATGTTATATTTCACATCCATTAACAAAGTTTTTAGATATGACTTTTAATACTTTTTTAGTGAGTTTTAAATTTTCATATTGCTGTTAAAGTACTGAAATTACACATGAAGAACTTATTTTAGCATTTTTTACATGGTGTGCTAGTAGTGATGAACTCCAAATTTTTTTGTTTTGTTTTGTTTTTTGTATCCAAGAAGTGTTTACCAATCTTTCATTTTAAAGATCATTTTACTAGGTATAACTCTTAATTGGTAGGCTTATTTGTGTGTGTCAGCAATTTTCATTTACCAAGATACTCTCTGCTGGCCAGTAAGGTTTTTGCTGATACAACAGCTGAGTCTTACAGAAACTCTTTACATTAGAAATGGCTTTTATCTTGTTGTTCTCAAAATTCTCCTTGTTTTAACTTTTGCTAATTTGGTTATGCTGTAATACATGTCCTCTTTGGTTGTACACACTTTTGAATTCATCCCATTTGGGAAACTTTGGGTTTCATGAACCTGGATGTCCAGTTGTTCCTCAAATTTTGGGGTGTTTATAGTGATCATTCTTTAAAGTTAGCTTTCTTTGCCTTCCCTATTCTCTTTCATAATGCACATATTGGCTATCTCTCTGTGTTACTATTCCACAAGTGTTATAGGTTTTCTTCATCTTCTTCCTTTATTGTCTTGCTTCTCCAGGTAATTTCAAATTACCTGTCTTTGATGTTGTTGATTCTTCTTCCTCTGCCGTTTCCCCTTTCTCTTCCTCTCCCACTTCCTCTTCTTCTTCCCCTTCTTCCCTTTCTTCTTCTTCCTCTTTCTTTCCTCCTCCTCTTCCTTCTTCTTCTGTTTTTTTGCTTGGTTAAATTTGGTATTGAAGTTGATTCTTTAGTTTCATTATCTCATCCTTCACCTCAAGAATTTCTGTTTAGTCATTTATATGGATTTTATCTTTTGTTAATAATCCCTCTTTTCCCATTTATCTTTCTCTGGGTTCTTTTGTAGCTCACTGAACTCAAATTAATCAAGATGATTATTTGACTTTATTTCTAAGGTAATCCATAGGTTTCCATTTCTTCAGAATCAGTTACCAGAGATTGATTTTTTTTTGGCAATGCTGTAGTTATTTGATTCATTTCTCTTTAATTTTGCATTAGTGTCTATGTATCTGAAGTGTATCACTCTCTTTTAGCATTTACAGACTTGCTTTAGGAGGAAAGGATTTCAAGTAGCCAATGAAACATTCTGAGAGTCTTCAAAATCTTATACAAATTCCACACCTCTCACTCCTTGCAGGGTAGAAACCCAGGACTGTGCTTCTTCTCCCAAACCTACATAGTCATGTCAGATATAGATGGCTGCATGACCTTATTCCATGGGACACTTGAGCGCAAATTTCTTTCCCTCCTTCCTGAAGATGTTTCAGGATTGTGTGCCTTCTCCCAATCATACCAGTTAAGCCAGCTTCTGAAATGCATGCATTCAGCTAAAAGTTATGCTGGATGTTATGATTCATGTCATCTGCTGAGAGCAATGACAATATTGAGAGATATAAAGGTTTCTGAAATCTGCATCATCTTTTGAGAGTTTTGTAAGCAGCTGAGATCCATACCATTTGCTGAGATCTGAGCTGCCAGCCAAGAGCTGCAAAGGCTACTTTCTGATATCCACCCTATCAGATGAAATACATGCTGGCAGCTAATATTCCTACCAGTTGCTGAGAGCTGAGTTTCTGTGGCTGCTGAGATCTGCACCAGCTGCTGAGAGCCACCAGGGGCTTTACTTTGCATTTAGCTTCCCTCTGGCATCCTAACTACTGCATATCTTTTGCACTCCAGTTAAGGCAAGACAAAAGCAGGTCTGAGCAAAGACAGGAGATATGAAATGCTCATTCACTGTTCCTTTCTCTCATGGGACAAATCAATTTAAAGAGATTTTTAGCACTCAGCTGTGCTGGCTAAGAGAATAGCTGATGTGGATAAGGTAAAACCACTGTTCTTTTCCACTTTCATGGGATTGTCACTGATTTATGCTCTTCTTGGGTGGTGCAACCTTTTAGTTGAAATTTGGAGTTCTCCTAAAAATGTTTGAGTCATGCTTGGTGATAAGTTGCTATTTTTACTGGGGAACAAAGGCTAAGATTTCCTATTGCATCATCGGGCTGATGTCATTCCATTCTGATTTTCTTATAGAATATGCCATAATCTGAATGTCACCACAAACATTTTTTTTAATTTTCAAAACATTTCTTTCTGAGTTGTTTTCTTTATGTAGCTCCATTTGCTATGGTAGAAGTTAATAAGTAACTCCTTTACTACAGAATTAGTGAGTATTAAAATTCAAGAATACATGATTCCCCAAAATGAATATAATATTAAAAACTTAAGCACAATGACAATCTATTTAGAAAGGAGTAATCTGGACTGTACTTCAAAGCATAACACAAAAGGCTAATATTTATTTGGGTTTCATGTAAAATCAAGTAACAATAATACTTTTCTTGAAGATATGTTTCAGCAAATTATACTAGAAGCTAGATGCTTGAGCCAAACAATTCCAAGTAATATCCATATAACCAATAAAGAGGAACAAAGAGGAACAATGGTAACAGGCCAGTAAAAATTCTGAGAAATGTCTAAATAAACTCAGGTTCAGGACCCCAGTAGACAAGCAGAAGACATGCCTGAAAGGAGTTTAAAAAGGTCCATATTTGGGGAAAAAACTAATATATCCACAAATACAGATTGTGTTCATTGAAAGAAAAATGAATTGGCAGATTTTTCTTAAAATCAAAAGTCCTAGTTTCTCTTCAGAATACAGGCACTTACCAAAAATCAGACATTAACTTAAGCTTTAAAAATTGGCATTAGGGACCTCTACAAGGTTGTTGGAAGCAAAGGAATTAAGGGTCTTGAATGTTTCACTTTGGCTGAAGTCTTGAGAAATCTATGACGGCTATGAGTCAAAGCACAAGGTCAAAGAGAAAGCTTTTAAGGGAAAGCTAAAATGTCTGTATTTCATTATTATGGTGCTCATAATCCTCTGAAAATTAGCTTCAACACACTATAATAAACATAGTGTCTAAAAACCATGCACATGTATTATTTCTAAATTCTGTGGGTTAGCTGCATTTCTTCTGAATTTGGTTGTCTTGACTGAAGCTTGATAGGATGTTTGACTCATTGGCTGAGATTCCCAGGATAGGTTATAGGCTTCTCTCTGTGTAGCCTCTTATTCTTTGTTTTGGTGGCAGAAGGATTTCCAATAGCAAGACAGTGCTAGTGAAGGGCTTCTGCTTGATTCACATTTGCTAATCTCCCATTAACCAAACTAGTCATGATGTCAGTCCTAGCTTGAAATAGCAGAAAGTATACAAGTAGGAAAAGGAGGGAGTATAATCATTTTGGTATCTAATGCAACATTCTAGAATTAAAAATAAAAATTCACTTAGATTTAAAATATTTCTTCAATTAGAGATTCAAAAATATAGAAATATGCATAAAGAATACATAATCTACTTATTTACTCCATTTTGTTGAGTTTTGCATCTTCTCACATCAGGAGTAGTACTATCACTTAAGCATAAGCATATAGAAAGCTATAATTTCATAATTGAGAAGGCAAGAAAGCTACATAAATGTTTATTAAAGCCCCTAGCTTTCCTTCAGTTTCAAGCTGAGGTCATATGTTAGTATTACACTGAAAATAGTTCAAAATTTATTTTTCATAGACAAATAACTTTAGTCTTAGTGATGCATATGCATTTCTTCCAATATTGGGCTCAATTTATAAGTATATTTTTGAAATATTTTCTAAAATACATATGCCAATATTTTTAAAAATCCAAAAATAATCATACAATGCTGCTAAAGACAAGATCACTGTGGAATAATGTTGTCTTAGGATTCATCAGTTATTTATTCTATATATTCTACAAACTGGCAGTAATACACTTAGATATCAGATATTGCTCTTTTCACATTTCAGAAAATTTGTTAGGGTCTTGTGTGATGATTCAACAATGCCTTGCACATTGTCAATTACAATTTCAACTACATTATCTCCTTCATTGGTCTATTGCCATAGATGTCTGTTAGCACTTGTTTTAAATTTATCTGTGAAATGTTCTGCAGTAAGGACTTCTAGCATTCTATAAGAAAATTCAATTTGAATAACAATAGCTTACAAATGCAATTTTTTCTGCATCATTAAGGTAAATAACATCATTTAACTGAAATTAAATAAAGTGACACTAAAACCTTTATAAGCAAAAATATAACAATAGAAATGCATTAGTATGTAGATTTATAGGTACAACATAGCTTATACATTAGAATATATTATAATGAGTGTAAGCTATTGCAATTCCTTTCATTAAAATGTAAAACAAACTTTACTTGCTAAATTCACAACAGAAAGGAATCATGAAAAATTACTTTTCTTTTCCATGTCTAAAACCAGTGTGCTTTCAGTTAGATAAGAATTTGATTTAGGTAAAGATCCAGAAAATTTATGAAAAAGAGATACATTTATAGCTAAAGGGTGTCATAACATGAGAATGAAGTCATTGGATATTGACGGACTGAAATAGTGTGGCAAGCTCAAGCCACACAGCATAGATTTGGCATACAAGCCCCCTTGCCTCTTTTGCCGTCTCCAAACAGAGGACATTGCACCCTGGTGGCAAATTTCACCAGCATGTGGTGGGGGCTAGTGACTAGAAATCTGCTCCTTCTCCCTTGGGCCAACAGTTTTTCTTTTTCCCTTTCTTTCCCCCTTTTCTTTCTTTCTTTCTTTCTTTCTTTCTTTCTTTCTTTCTTCTTTCTTTCTTTCTTTCTTTCTTCTTTCTTTCTTTCTTTCTTTCTTTTCTTTCTTTCTTTGTTATGGTTTGCTTTGCTTTGCTTTGCTTTGCTTTGTTGGTTCAGTACAGTACAGCAGCTACCTTCTAGTAACAACAAGGTTGGAAACCACACTGGAAATGGTAGAGGTAGTGAGTGGAACAGCACCACTGTTCCTGCCCTGCTCCCCTGGGGTGGGAGAGAAGGATACCATATTGAAGCAGCCTTGGGCCATGGTGGACCATTGAGTGGGAAGTCTGTACTCCCCCATCCCTGTTCCCAACAGCATAAGAGGAGAGACACATGCCAGTCCAGCAAAGCAGAATAGAAGAAGTTGTACAGGATCCCGGAAGGGCCAACTCTACATGGGTCTGAGAGCAGTGTTACGTTCTGTCTGAGGACTCCAAGGGAACTGTGAGAGTGATGCAGAGACAAGCAAGGCAAAGAGTCATGGATGGGACATAAGGAAAGTTGCTGGCTGAAGACTTGTGGTCCCAGCTCCTACATCTGGAGGCCAAGACCAATCCTGTACCTAGCAGTAATCCTACTCAGACATGGGTCACCCAGCACTGATTTGGGCTCTGACCTGGCCATTACCACAGAACAGAGGACACCAGAGGAATTTTATGTGTTTTGTTGTTATTTACATGTCTGGTTTGGTGAAGGGGTGTTTGTTTGTTTTGTCCATTTTGTCTGTTTCCTCAACTGCCTTGAGTTTTAGATATTTTCATGTGAGTGAACATGTCTCTAGCCTTTCTGATTCCCTTGGATATCCATTTCCTTTTTCCTTCATTTATTTTTTTCTGTCCTCTGCTTAGTTTCTCAAAGGTTGGGTAAAACCTTTGTCCTTCAGCCTTTCTTCTATTATATTTCTCTTCATTATGTATTTTATTTCTCTTTATTTTTTCCACTTCCCTCTTAAATCCCTCCTGCACAGGGTAAAATCATTCTCCTAAGGGGAAACACTGTATACAAATTCCTGGTTTATGTTAGATTTTATTATATAACTGTAGATCTTTTTCCTATCATTAAAGATACCAAATTCATAGTTACTACAGTTTTTCAGTTTTTAGTCTGTGCTTGATGCTATCATTATTGTTAACTGTATTACCTTAGCCAAGATGTCATACCTGCTGTAGTCATTTCTCTCCCTTGTATAATAACACTGATTGTCTACGGTTTCTAATCATTACCATAATCCATTACCAAAGGAAAGGGTGTACAGCCAAACATAAACATACCATATCTTAACATCTTAATAAGTTGAGAAGGTAGAAAGTAGGATCTTGGGGTAGACACAAAGTCCAAGAGTCAGCTACTAGCTGACTAGTCAGCTAGAAAATATTTCTGAAGACTAGGCATTTCCTAGTGGAGCTTTGATAGTAGTGACAAAGCTACCTAATATAAGTAATTTAAAAGTGTCAACAAAGAAAACAATTAAAATTTTAAAAACAGAAAATGGCAAGGCTCTGAAGCAAAACGCAACCCGAGACCCTCAGCTTACCCAGAACAAGTCTGAGGGACAAGAAGTTAGAGGAAATCAGAAGCCAACTACCTGAAGTTTCTGAAATGATAACAGAAGGAGAGAGAGAGAGAGAGAGAGAGAGAGAGAGAGAGAGAGAGAGAGAGAGAGAGAGATGAGGCAATAGAGAAACTCAGAAGTAATCTCTCAGGTCAGAAAAAGAGATGACAATCATAATAAAGCACTTGGACAGTGCATCTAGAGCAGACATGGATTAAAAAATAGAGCAGATTATGAAAATGAGGAGAAAGATCAAGAAACAATATAGTATTGCAGCAGTGATCTAGGATGGCCAGTTGTTCACAAGGAGCAAAAGGCAGCCAGAACCTCAGTGTTTATTGATCATTGAGGAAGACAGAGCTGGATGCACTAAAAAAGCGGCAGCCAAGACAGACTTGGTGCAGAGGAAACAAAGCATTCTTGAGAAAGGGACAAAACAGTCATATTTAGGTTATGCTTAATTAATAGCCTGCTTTGTAGCCAATTCTGGGAAGGAATTTTCCTCTGGAGTCATGCAGGCCTTAGTGGAGTTGTTATCTCATATCTTAGTCCCGTGGTAGCCACTTGCTATCATGAAGACAGCTGGGCCTCCACTCTTTCTTTCTTGGAACAATATGCATAAACTGTGTTGTGCAAATAATCCAATGTCATGGTAGCTCCTTGAGCACTGTGTTCCGTCTTCTTCCTGCCTGTATTCATGGATATTCTTTTAATGATTCTGCTCATTTTTCTTGTATTAATTTCTGTCTTAATTTTTCATCTCTAATGGTTCATTCCTCAAAGTAAATCTAATGTTATTTTTCTTTTCTTAGAAACATTGCCTTTTGTTGTTGATTATTATATCCCCACTTCCTGAAAAGGTTCCTAGGGCATGAGAACTGTTTAAAAATATTTATTGAATAAATAAATAAATTAGAAAGATGAGACAGAATTTTGAATTTAAAGTTTTTTTCTGTGCATTTAAAAGACTTTCATTTTCTATTTATTAACCAAGTTACTGAATAGTGATCACTTCTACCCCCAAGTACTATGTAGTCATGTGGCCCTGAGTCCTCACTTTCCCAACCCCAGTTCATTTGATCCTGGTCACTCATAGTCACCTACAACATTTGTAGCAAGCCCTGCCCTCTTTAGAGCATATTAGTAAACTTCTACTCAAAAAGTATCCTTAGCCTGTTGTGGCGGCATACACCTATAACCCCAGCACTACAAAGCCTGAAGCAAGAGGATTGCCATGAGTTCGAGGACAGCCTGGACTATGTAGCAAGTTCAGGACCAGCAAGAACTACATAGTGTGAGACCCTGTCTAAAAAAAAAAAAATTTCTCAGAAATCAGTTCATTTAGCTATTAGTCATAAACACATGTGAAACCTGCCAAGTTGTAATCCCTATGCTTATAATTGATAACATTATAAAACCTTTTGTAATAATTAATCTTCATTTTTATTAGCTAGGTGAAAATAAAATATAGTCATAAATTTATAAGTAAATAAACAATAATAGATCTGATAACATGTAATCTTGGCTAGGTATGTTGACTATGCATGAATATCATGTTGCAAAGAAAAGAAAGAAATATATAAGCGTCTTCACTTTCCACTCTAAGAATCCATTTTTTTCTTACATATTTATTATTTTTACTCCTAATCATGTTTCATATTTCAATTTCTATTACAATATTATATTCTTTCTAGAGTTTTATATTTCTTTAAAACACAACTTCAAAGAAAAAAATTGAATTTACCCTTGAAATCAATTTTCATATATATACAATTTTCATATATATAATGTGATATCTACTTTATTCATAATATGTTAAATAGTAGAAAATCACTTTGAGTAGCTAATTGTCTTGCTCATGCCTTTCCAAGCAATATTTAAAGAAAAATGCACTAGATAAAATGCACCAAGTAAAATTTCCTCTTAAATTTTCAGATTATTTAATGACTTATAAGATGAAACACACAGAGATTGAAAAGAAAAGTATCCTTTGAGTGTGGTTACATGAAGGTCATTTTTAAAAATGTCAAGTGGTTTCTTATCAAAATGAGACAAGATGCACTCTGACTTACATGACTTTGAATGTCAAAAAGAGTCTCTAATGTAAATTAAAAAGCGAGGCTACTAGAGTAGGTTAATCCCCTCTCCTGATTCCTGTCTGGTAGTGTTTTAATATTTTAAACTATTGAGGGCATCATGTGCAAGATAAAATAATCAATAATTTCTCCATAATTCATTTATCATAAAATCAGTGACTAGACACTGATATATAACTTTAGTCACTCAAGGCTTAAGGAAAGACTTTGTAGAGTGAAACTCAATATTAGTCCTTCCCACAGTACAGCATTCAAAATTCGTGGTGATTGTTATACTCTTTTATGTTCATAATGATGCCTGTGAATCTTCTAGTTATTTTCATTTTATACAAGTAATAGTGCTGTCTTATACAGAAATGAACAAAGCTGGTGAAACTGTGCTAAAGCAAATTGAAATTTCTATTCTACATTATTTGAATGATTGAAGAGTTGGAAGGTAAATGATCAAAACAAAAAAAAATGTGTTTAAGGTTTACAGCATCATTTTGTGATTTAGCTGATCATTTTAATTAATTCTCAAATAAAAGCCCAAACAACAAATTCTTATTTTACTGTGGTTTTTAAAATATGCCTATGATGATATGTTGTCATTCTTACTTGGCAGAGGCTACTTTGCATTTGATATTTATGTGTGTGACCTGTGATAGTGCTGAAAAGCTGCCCTTTTAATTTTAAAAACCATCATGAAGGCATTGGCTAAATGCTTCTGCTTCGTTTCATGTTCTAATCTAAATAATAAGAAAGTAATCATAACAATTTAAATACTCATGCATAGCAAACACTGACATCCAACACTAAAAGTTATATTTAAATATAGAGGTAAGAAAACCCAAAGTAGCAGGACATACTCCACACATGATCCACACTGGTAAATAAAAATAGCCCAGAACTCTTGCCTGCCATCAAGTTTGTACAAGTTAACACATGTGATTTCACTACAATGTAATGGTGAAGTGAATGGAGTCTGAAAACATCCCTAGTTAAAATCTTTCTCACATTTAGAAAAGTAATTCCCTGTAGTAATTTCTCTTTTATTTACTTTCTTTTTTATTTTCTGCCTTCCTTACCAATCCACTTACTCAGTATTATCTGGTACAGAATACTTCAGTCCCAGAGTTTCCTCAGATTATTACTATTTGACTATTTAACATTTAAAAAGCAAAAGATCTACATATGTTATTGTTAATTCATAGTCATTTATTTCACACATAATACACAACCAGGTGCATTTTTTAATGAAAAAGAAAAGGACTCCTTTTATCGTGATTATATTTTCTGTCTTGAATGGTGTGACTTGACAAGTTTTTTCTTTTTGTCTGTTTTTTTTTTAAACAGACAAAATAAAAAATAAAATAAATAAAATAAAAAAGAAAGAAAGAAAGAAAAGAAAGAAAGAAAGAAAGAAAGAAAGAAAGAAAGAAAGAAAAAAGAAAAGAAAAACAAAACTATCTTAAGAAGGATATCAATGCTATACCCTAATTAGCTCAGAGACTTTCCATCCAGATGATCTATACGAGTGTATTGCTCATGGCCCATATATACCTGGACAGTGAATTTTGTTGTCAACAGACCAAAGAGTACACCTAAAAATGTTTTTTGAGGGATGAATTTTATTAGGATAAGCACAGGAAAGGATAGTGCTGAGATTTACTAGCAGAAAAGGATTGAGTACAAAGACAGCAAGCTGGACAGGAAAGTCAACAGAATGTGCTCAGAACTCTCAGGGGTGGGTGAGTAAATCATCAGAAAACTCAGGATGAGTGGGCCAGACAGGGAAATCGCCAGAAAAAACTCCAATTAGGCCGTGATGACTGGCTGGACTACAGCACTCAAGGCTACCTTACGCCACATTCAGTTATTGTAGGGAGGGGTCCTGTAGATTAAATTATGTGACAGTGATATCATTGGCTCTGTGCTCTATGATATGACCATCATTTTAAGGAACAGCTGACTCAGCATAAGAGCAGACTGTAATTTCGACAGATAAGAGTAGTTTGCCCAGTTCCCAGTGATTTTGGTCCTTAACTATACATTCTGGTCCTCATTCTCTTACAATGTTCCTTTGACTAGGCAAGAGTCTTGGGAATGCAAAAGGGCATTTCAGGGCCATGGTGCCAAATGTTCCAGGTTTTCTCAGAACAACACAATAAATCTTTTAAATTTGTTCATCTATAAAATTAAATTAAATGTACTGACTCATAGTATTTCTGTGAAAATTAGGCAGCACAATGTGTGAAATCCTTTTCCTAGCATCTGTTAAACCATAGGTTTTGTGAGTTCAGAAAGCAGGCCACTTTTGCAAGACTCTACTCTCCTGCCTCAGATAAAATGGAGAACATTGTAGGCAAAAAATTGTATTCAAAGTTGAACCAATGAATGTACTAATAAAATCCGCTTCCTGCTTTGATGTCTAGTGATATCTATAGTGGCTATAGGTATAAATATTCATATCAAAGATGAAGGTAAAGATAAAGAATAAAAGATTAAGGTAAATCAATGAAAATAATTGAGTTATCTAAAGATATAGAGAACAATAATCATCTATGTGGTTTAAAATAACATTAGTTTGCAACACATAAAACAATTTTGAGACATTTTATCCTATATGTTATGTTTATGTACTATAAAAGTTCTGATTATGTAACTCTTTCTTATATTGGTGTCTATAAATTTCTAGTTTGGATATTTTATTTTATTCATATTAAGTTAGTACAAATTATCAAAATGTTATTACTAAGTCCTGCTTCTCCATTTTAGACTATACCATTACTGTGTAATATCAGCAATTAGAAGCAAACCTAGAAAGCTACATGCATTTGGAAAAGAGAAGTAGAGATGTGTTACAAGCCATAATGTGCTGCCTAATACATGAGAAAGTAACTCTGTCTTTCATGCTTGGAAAAGAACCAGATCATTCATTGCAAAAGCCTTTCCATTCTTTTCTTAAAGGGAACTAATGCATACATATCTTAGGAAAAAGTTTAGGAACATCCATGGTCATGAATTCAGAAATTAATTGTATGTAATCAAATCCATAGGAGCTTCCCTACACACCTTACCCTGGCTGGCTCACATTTTAGGACACATGGAAAGAACTTCTCAAATAATATTTGTAGAGTAAAAATGATTTACCTTGCAAAGAGTCTTTGGAATAGACCGTCTAAATGCATGTTCTACATAGAATCTAGATGCAAATTGGGTGTGTAGATGTTGTTGTGGACTGAATGTTTATATACTCCCAAAGTAGTATGTTCCAACACCAACATCAGTGTAATAGTGTTAGCAGGTAGGGACTTTGGAAAATGCTTACATCATAAGCACAAAAATGGAATTATTGCCCTTATACTAGAAACCCAAGTGAATATGTTTGCTTCTTTTTTTGCATTATAAAGACATAACAAGAAGACAGTCACCTATGAATAATAAAATGAGCCCCCAGCAAACACTGAATCTACCCACTCTTAGGTCTTGGACTTCTGAACCTCCAGAACTATGAGAAATAAATGTTTGTTGCTTAAGTCTCCTTGCTTATGGAATTTTGTTATGAATATGATGATGCTAAATTATTATTAGCAATTTGGATCAGATCATATAAAAAACCTAAAGTATGTTTTCATTCCTAATCAAATGCTTCCAGAAATTATGAGCATCTCTTCAAAATCTTAACAGAGTAAGTCTGGAGTTTTAATGGGAATGCAAAAGGGGCATTTGATATTAATTTCTTAATATTTAAAATTTTAAGTAATTCTTTGAAGTTACTTTTTCTATGGTAGAGTTGGTTTATTATTGCTGAAACCAAAAGGACTTCTTTTGTAAGAGATGGAACTGGGTCCCAAGAGATTTCTTTCTTTGCTTTCACTATCAATTTACTTTTGCTACTGAAGTGTTCTATTCCTCTTCAAGAGCAGAGAAAGTAAGTTTTATAGACTCATGCACTCTTTTATATATGGCAGCAATTGAGTAAATACAGTGAAGATGTGACTAGAAATCCCACACCTTGGAAAATGACTTTAGTTTACAGAACCTGACTATCTATAACTTATAATTCTTGGCTATAAAAATTTATAGCTTCAGAACTGATTTTCCATACTCCATTGCTGAGTCTTGCTTCAGGAAGCACATTTTTATACCAACATGAAAAACTGCAACTAAAAATGTATTTTTTTTAACTAATACATATCTAGGTGTTCTTTTTCTCCTTATATAACAGTCTCTATTTCCCCTAAAGACATTTTTGTTATTGTGCTATTTGAAACTCAAGTAAATTGACTGGACTGGGCTCCAGAGTTTCCGTGGGCTTGAGTGGACTGCTCCCGGTGACCTTCATTCAACCAGGGGAGCCAGGCACACCGAAAGGGCAACCAGGCCCGCGCCATACCGCTAGGTGGGTTGCAGCTCAAGGGGTCAGATCTGGAAGGTTTGGGACTGTCAATCCCAGTGGATGGGTGCCCACCCTTAGGGCACTGGACTGGGCTCCAGAGGTTCTAGGGTCTAGATGGACCACACCCAGTGACCTTCATTCAGCCAAGGGAGCAAGGCCCGGCTGAAAAGGGAGCCAGGCCCACATCACTGCAGTGAGGTGAGTTGCAGCTCAACAGGGCAGGCCCATGAAAACATTGGGACCATCGATCCAGGCGGCTAGATGCCTGCTCAGCTAACTTGGAATACTGGACTGGGCTCCAGAGATTTTGGGGGCTTGAGTGGAAGGCACCCAGAGACCTTCTTTCAACCAGGGGAGCCAGGCCCACTGCACAAGGGGAGCCAGGGCCACATAAGCCCCAGTGGTGGAGGGTGCAGGGGGTGATTTCCAATGTATCAAGGGAAAGCTTTGGAACCATAACAAAACAAAAGACAAAAATGCTATCTCAAACATCCAACCTATCCTAAGAAAACCTCGGAGCCATGAACATAGAAGAAAATACTACACATACACCTGAAATGCATGAAATGATATCAACTGAAACAAAGAAGCAAGTACGGGAAGCTATGAGGGAACTCAAATCAGAAATAATCTCCCAAGTAAAAGAAGAAATGATAAAAGTAGTGAAAGAAATACTGAATGCATCCAATGAAGACACAGCTAAAAAATTAGAGGAACAATGCAAAATGATAGAATCCCTGAATGAACAGTTTAAGAAACAAACAGAATACATGAAGTAGATTCAACGAGATATACAGGAAATCAAAAACTCCACTGAAAGTTGCAAAAACCACCTCAACGAAAGTGAAGATAGAATCTCAGACCTCAAAAGATAAGATTGCAGCAAGTGAACAGGAAAAGAAAGGTCTTCTAAAAATAACAAGAAATTAGGAAATAACAATTCAACAGCTGCAAGATGATGCAAAGAAAAACAACATAAGATTAATAGAGATAAGTGAAAAAGAAGGGGACAACACAAATGATATCAAGAAGCTATTTACAGAAGTAATAGACGAAAACTTCCCAAACATGAGTATGGAAACTGACATACAGATTAGTGAAGCATATAGAGCTCCAAATAGCTATAACCAAAACAAAACTACACCCAGACATATAATAATCACCATCCCAGAAATCCAACATACGAACAGAATATTAAAAGCTGTTAGAGAGAAAAGACAGATCACCTGTAAAGGAAAACCTATCAGAATCACAGCAGACTTCTCAACACAATGAAGTCAAGAAGAGCATGGAGTGAGGTGTTTCAGATACTAAAGGAAAACAACTTCAAGCCAGACTAATGTACCCTGCAAAACTGTCCTTCAAAATGGACAGAGAAATAAGATACTTACATGACAAGGAACAGCTGAAGCACTTTATGATCACCAAACCAACTCTACAAAGAATACTGAAAGACATTCTAGATACACATAGGGAAAAACCACTAAGCAAGACAGACAATTAAAAAGAATGGAAAGTTAAGATACAACATCAGAAAGATAACATGTCAACAATAAACCAATGTATGACAGTTAAAACCATTAATGTAAATGGCTTCAATTCACCAATTAAAACAAACAGACTGGTAGAATTCTTTCAAAGTTTTATCATTATTTTATCTAACTCTTCCTTTGCAATATTTTTTGGTGACTCTTATGTTTTTCATTCATATTTCAATAGTATTCATAATTTTAGTGTGTTTAAAGTTATACAAAAAGGTAAATATGAAGGAACACATTTGAGAGCAAACCAATCTGGCTCTTGAGAAGAAGACAGGTGCTTTAGAATAGAAGTGTGCAGTATACCAGAGAGTAACCTATGAACCTTAAACATTTAGACAGAATTGAGCATTAGTCAGCATATCTTGAAAAGAAAATAGAAAATCTTCACAGTGAGTCATTATATAAAGGTATGGTAAGAAAACTTCTACTCTATCATTAATAACAGCTAGCAACTGCTGAGTGCTTATTTTCTCTGCTCTCAGCACTTTGTATATATTATCTTTTAATCATGAAAATGATCCTGGAAGTAATTTCCATTTTTCAGATGAACAAATAGGGCTACAGAAATGATACTGAGTTTATCCAAGATTAAGTGTAGGATTAGTGAATTTTAAGTGAATCTGTCTCACTTTAGAGACTACATGATTGATGGGAAGTTTATATATATATATAAATTATATAGTTTCACTGTTCTTTACACAAACATCTTTAACATTTTCTGAGAGGTTTGTTTGTTTATCAAATTTAGTTATTTTCTCTGGTTTTCAAGTAATGTTTTCACCATAAAAAAATGAAATCAGATTATGCAGACAAACTTGAAGAAGACAGTAATTATCATTAATCTGCTATTAAGCAAAATATCAGCAAAATGCCAACTTTGGGCTTTGATAAATCAATCTTCATCTTCAGAAAAGTATAGGCTTTCCAAGCCTCAAGTGATCATTCCTAGAAAAGTTATGAGTCATCTATTTTCTGTGAGTTGCTAACATGTAGACCAATGAGCTCTAGTGGAAGCTAGGTTGCTGAATTTCCATAAAATGCCAATCCTAGCTACTCACAATTGACAAAAGTTTATATCATAAACCAAATTATATTCAAATCTTGGAAGTAGGTAGAAGGGTTTGCCATAAACAGATAAAGTGCCAGTTTTATATATATGCTTACGTAAAATGAAAAGTTTCTGGAAATGATTAAAGAAGACAATTTAATGAAATCAATTCTCATTTTTCCTACTCTGAGTACTTTATATATATTCTCTTTTTAGCATGAATATGATCCTGGATGTAATTTTCATTTTGAAGATGAACAAAAAGAACTATAGAAGCAATAAGAAATTTACCCAAGTTAAGAATAGGGTTAAGTAGGACCTAGAGGCAGTTTGTTTTTTTGTAATTTGAAAAGTATATACTAGGTAGAAGATTACTGTTTACTTTGTCATATAACAGGTTTGTTAAATGACTAGTAGTGGAAATTAGTAAGGGAATTGTGTTTGTGCTATGAAGCAATGGAAAATAAAATGAAAACAATGAATTATAACAATATCTATCTGGATATTGAAAGCCTTGCTTAAAAATTCAGATTCTGAAATCATTTGAGATTTATACTTTCACATAATATAAAACACAAAATATCATCTGGTTACTCAATTATGTTATAATGCCAACAGCTGAAGGTGTCAAAAAGAAAAAAATCTGTAAGTTGCCTTTAGATTGATTTATTACCTTAGCTAAACCAGTTTTACTAGCTAGAATTGTTTTTGTCTCATCAGTGTGAATGAATCAGACAGAAAATAAAAATTTCTGAGTTCCATTTTTATTATGTGGCAGCTGAGAATTTGAACAAGAAATTTTGTCCAACTCCTTTTATACACACAAAAATTAATTTTTAAAAAAGTCTACTTTCTTGTAGTGCTTAATGCTTCATTAACTGACCAAATTTACTAGTGAGTAAAAAAAGCTGTAATTCATTGTAAACTTTATAAAAGATTAAATGTCAGTTTACAAAGGTATTTCAATACTATTCTTCTTTAAGAACTTGGGAACATGGTAGATGAAGTACCACTTCAATGTCTTAATTTACCAAGCAATAAATCACCTATTTTGTTACTAAAGACTTGTAGAAGTCTGTGGGCATCTCTTCTAAATGTCCTTAATAAATTCCTTTTCTTACTCTCTGAAAGATGAAGTCCTCTCTAAAGTTCAAACTGATTCTTCTACCCACCTCCATCAGTTGATGGCTTCACTTTCACTTAAACGGGGTACTAACATGAGCAGCTTCACCAGAAGGTAGTTCTCTTACTTTCCCACTTCTCTGCCTGTGCTAGGCACATGTTTTAACCCTGCTCCCCTCTGAATCCCAGCCCCTTATTTCTCAGAGAAATCACTCACTACAGACAACTTCTTACCTTTCTTCATCAACTTGGTTGTCTTCAGCTGCAATTTCTCACTACTATTCATGCATAATCTTCTAACATTAAAGATTAGAAAAATCTTTTCTCCACCTCATCACTTCATCAAATTTAAAGTTATCTAAAACCTTGTCCTTACACCTCGGCTTTTTCAGGCCACTTTTTTCTAAGTCGAGCTATCAAATATTGAGGGTTCTAGACAGGATGGTAGCATACTCGTGAGGTATTAAAATCTTAGCATGAATACTCAGTGAGAGTGGCTGAATATTACCATTTTTTACATCTTTAATCATGGAATACAAAATGAGTCTATCTGTCTGCCTTTCAGGGTTTTCATCCAATATCTCTTAACTCTTATCCCAAAGGAATGAATTATCATCCTGCACAATACAGTGATATACACATATGTTCATAATTAAAGGAATGATGGGAACTGCCTTTTGGGGAAGGAGAAATATGGTGCTCTGTATTACCAGTTACTGAACATAATTTTTTATCATCTTCTAATTCCTGCATAAGAAAAAACTATTGAGAATAGTAATAGTGTTAATAGTAACTTATTGTAGAAAATCAGATTAGTGAATTATAAAAATGCTAATCCATACTCTACTATGGTTATGAAAAGCATTGTATGTAAATTATACATAAGTCATAATAATATAAAGTAAAAAATGTATTATTGAAATATTAGATATAATACTGTTCTAGATACAAACTGGAAAATAACTGCATTTTAGTACTATAGCATTTATTATGAATTATGGTAAGATAGTGGATGACATATTATTTTAATATACCATCTAAAATTTTAATAGTATTTCATTTTAAATGATTAAATCATTACCTATGAGCATAATAATCAGAATCATCTCCTGAAATGTCTCAGACAAGTTGTAATGATGCTTTTAAAAAATTTACTGAATTTGTCCTCAACACTTTGAAAAACTGACTAGTGATGTAATTTTTTCAAGTTGTTTCTTCTTTACAAATTCTGGTACATATACAAGAAATGCATTTATATGAAACCACATGATAGAAGAAATTAGGAATGTGACAGATATTGGAAACTGCAATTCGAACTCAACACAGCACATCATAAATACTCTGTAATTTAAAAATCATAATTTTATGCCATAGAAATCTTAAAAGGGAGGCATATTATAACCATCTTCCCTGTATTGCATATTTTTAAATATAACACTTTGTATATTTTTATTTTTGAGATACTTATTAATTTTTGTTGATAGCTTTAAAGCAGTGAGTTGCTTGTCATAAAGTTGGATGGAACATTTAGTTTATTTTCAATGTATTTGAAAAGTACATTTATGCTGAAACATTTTAACAACTTTATTAGGGCTATAATATATGCAGAATAACTTGAATTATTTTAATTAAAAGTTCCATGAGTTTTAACAATTGGTCCACCTGGTTTCCCATTGCCCCAGTCAACTTACAGGATGTTTTCTTCCTGTATACAAGAATCACACAGGTCCATCACTGCAAACAACCCCAGACAACTCCTACTTTGTCACTGTGGACTAATTCAAACTTTTGAGAATTGTATACAAAGGGACTTGAATAGAAGATATTCTTTTTTATCTGGTTCAATTATTTTAATAAGGGCCCATATTATTTGTGATTCCATATTTCTTTCCATCTTATTGATGAGTAGTTTTCTAGTGTATGAATATATAGTAAGTTCTACCTAGATTTCTTCTGATGGACATGGGCCACAACCAATTTTTTTCTATTATGAATAAAGTTGCCAAGACTTCTGTAACAGGCTTTCAAAACACAGATTTTCATGTTTATTTGGTATATACCTGCAAGTCCCATTCCTGTTGTATAGCAGTATATGGCTAATGGTGTGTGATGCCTTTTATACAATCAACACTAATCTACAAGAGTTCCATTTGAAATTTATCTTCATCAACATGTAAGAATATCAGAAGGCCTAGTTTTAGTTCTTTGAGTAGATGTACATAATAGATATGATTTAATTTACATTTTCCACATGCTTTTTTGTCATGTGTATATTTTCTGTTGTAAGACATATAAATCTATGTCTAAAGTAGTTGCTTATTTTATGTTGCAATTATATATTAGTTTGAATGCTTCAAAAAGCAATGCCCGGATGAGATTAGAGATACAAGAGCTTTATGGGACAAACAAGTAGAACAAGCCACAGAAGGCAGATAGATTTTTTTAGACCAACTATTTTGAACTTCCATCTGTGAAAGAAGAAATATTGGAAGGAAAAAGAATGGAACAGGCCCATAGCATCATTTTAAGACAAGTTAGGGGAGTTGGTAGGGAATCTTCAAACCAATGTAACCTGTGAAAGAATTCCTTGTCAACTGGATGGGCCTGTGTTAGCTTTGCTTTTTGGTTCTCCATCTCTGCTAGACATATCCTGGAGGCAAAATTGCCTCCCTGCAATGTGGAGGTGGCATCAGAAGGACTGAAACTGCAGTGGGCAGTCAATTATACTTCTGTTGCTAGCCCACCACAGCCACATACAACCACACTCCATGTACTTACTTTTTGCACTTTGAAGCAGTGTTCGTTTTGTGGCTGCCTCCCCCTCCCACTGTAAAACTTAAAAGAGGGAGGTTATGCACTGTTTCCCAATTGATAATTTAGCCTCCTGATCACAGTGGTAGTCCTCTGTTTCACCTTCATAATCCATATTAAAATATCCTCACCCTCTGCTCTTACACTGACAGATGTGGTGGTTTGTATGGTGTGATCAAACATTTGTCTCCAAGGGGTGTCTGGCAATTATGCTCTTTTCAGAACAAATTTTCTACACATAATGATTCAGTTATAATCAGATCTAATAGTATTTGGAGGTGCCCAGTACCTTATCTGGATTCTGTTGATATACCTCCCTGCTCTTGTGGTCACTTCTTGCTGCTAATCACAATTGCCCCAATGCAATTGTCCCAACTCTTTCTGACCCTCTAGTACCTGATTACAAGAAGTCCAAAGAACCCTGCAAGCTGCCATAATATGTGGCCCAGTGGGATTTTTGATGAGTCTCAGAGAGTGTGTCCCATTGAGAAACAAAACTATAGCCCAAAAGAAACTAGAGTTTTGGGTGTGAATAACACAAACTATCCTACTTCTCTACACTTGCAAGACAACTTCTGATTTTCACCCCTTGCTGTTATCTTTGTAATTGGAGACAAAGCATTATATAAAGTGCCTAGTCTAACATATAATGAAGAAGGATAACTTCATTATTCAGAATGTTGTCTCTGAACAGGCATTTCAGCCCTACACTGAAAATGCTGTTTTCAAGGTCTATGGAGTCTGCCACAGCTGTGTAGTGCAGAATGTGATAGTAATGATCGTGAACCTCGTGGTCATACATTCACCGCAGGTCCCCACCAACGTGCTAAAGCAGAAACAGGAATAAAAGCTATGGATATTATAAAGAAGTTCTAAAATTTGATAGAAAGATGGTATTTTCTTAGTAGAAAGCATTAATTTGCTAAAATTTATTGAAATTAGCTTAGCAAAATAACAGTTTGCAAAAGTAGTATGTGAAAATGTGCTATATTTCTACATGTTGACATCAGACAATTAAAAATTATAATAAAGCTATCATTTACAATAACATAGCAAGCACCAAATACTTTGAAATATGTAACAAAATATGAGTAAGAAATACACAATCAAAACTATAAAATATCATTGGTAGACATTAAGTCAAAACCTTATTAATAGAGATGTATAACATTTGTAAATTTGTAGACAACAGAAAGACCTGTTTTTTTTTTCAATTAATCTGTAGATTCAACTCATTCCAAATTCAAATCTCAGTAGGGCTTTTCATTTAAATATTTTTAATTTTTTTCCAGAAACTGACAATCTAAAACCAAAATTTACATGAAATCTATAATTGTTCATGTAATTTAATTTAAAAATTAAGAAGATATTTGGATTATTCATATGAACTCATTTCAAAAATTATTATAAAGTACAATACAATCCAGTCCAATACTGACACAAGGATAGACATATGAAACAAAGGAACAGTAGACATGATATGTAAAATTGAGCTTCAAATGAATCATAGAACTACATAGAAAATTCAAAGCTATAAATCTATAATAAAACATTGGTGAAATACTTTGATCTTAACTTAGGCAAAGATTTGTGGAATTCAAATATTAAAAAGCATAAATAATAAATAGTATAATCTATTATTTCAAATTTTGAAACTTCCACTTTTGAAAGACTATAGCTGAAGGTACAAGAAATATCCTAAAGAAAATGCCCTGCACGGGGAAAAGTCTTATATTCAGAATAAAAAACTTTCTCGTTTATTAAGAATAAAATAAAATATTGTGAGAAAAACAAGAGACAGAACAAAAATACATAACAGAAGAAGATATACAAATGTCAAAAAATGTCCTTGAAAACATGACCAACTAATTAAGAACAAGGAAATGTAAATCAAGCTGAATGAGAAGCAGCTACACATGCTATAGTGGTTAAAGTGAAAAAGACTGGTGAAACTAAATATTGGTAAGGGTTATTGGCCAGAAAGTAAAATGATCCAGTCACTTTGGAAACTGTTTTGGCAGTTGTCTATAAAGCAAAATGTTCACCAATATAAGGCCCCAGCCATTCAGCCAAGAAAAATAAACACACAATAGAATTGCCAAGTAGTACCAATGTACAGCTTGTTTCTGTATTCATGCATGAATAAACATTGACACATTCATAAGATGTGATACTACTCAGCAAAAAAAAAAAAAAAAGAAACTACTGATATTAATGACAACACAGAAAAAAAGACATTATCAGTTAAAGAAGCCAGACAACAAAGACATTGCATTGTGCAACTTCATGTATATTGACACTATAGAAAACATACAATTACTGTGGTACCTAGGTTCACAATCTCAGTTGTCTCCCCAATTTCTGGTCACAAACTGAACTGGATGAGAATTGGACCAGGTTTCCACATAAGATCAACATTGAACCTAAGCATTAAATTTAATTCAGCTGGCCAACTCTGTGAGCAGAACTGTGGAGGGACTAACATTTGTGAAGTGAGGTTCCACTGTATAGTACACACAGAACACCAACATCACTTGTGCAAGAGGTGGAAACAGGTGGTTGATTGTAAAGGAAACAGAAAATTGGAGATAATGACAATTTCCTACATCTTTGATTCTGTTGGCATTTGTTTGGCTATGCACATTTATCACAATTTGTCTAAACGTACAATTGTTGAACTTTGCTATATATGCCATATCTCACTAATGATGACTTAAACCAAAGGCATATTATCAACATTGGCACCATGTAGAATGGGGGTTTCAATTTTGCTAGAACTGATGAAAGAATACAAAATATACCCTGGAATTCTTGCTAAAGTTGAAGTGCTAAGAACTCTTGTCTTGACTTCCAGCTCTCGTGTGGTTTGTGATGTGTCACTGATAACTATGTAAGCTTCTAAATGAAGGTCCCACACAGCATACTGATGAAAGAAAATTCATGGGCTGAAGGTCAGAGGAGACAGGACAATGCTCCATGTGACAGAGACCCAGAAAAAAGCAGAGTTATCTTGCCCATCAACCACAGAATGAATAGGAAAGATACAACATTTTTATACAATGGAAAGTTGCTCAGCTATAAAGAAGGATAAACTCAAGACTTTGGTAAGCAAATGGATACAACTTGATCATGCTTATGAGTGAAATGGTTTGGCCTTACATGTGTGAACACCGTGGTGTCTCCCAACTATAAAAAACTGAAGGAGCTAGTGGCCCCTAAAATGTATAATAGAAGGGATTGTGAAGGTGAAAGGAGAGGAAATGTCTGAAAAGGGAAGGTGATAGCATTGTTATAATTTCCTATTGCCTTGTTTTGAAGTCCTGTATCATTTTAATTGTTTGGGTTTTTTTTAATTTTATTTTGTTTTGTTTTGTTAGATTCTGTCTGGATGGTATGGGCAGCTATTTTGAAGATAAAAAGATGTATTTTGGTAGCCATTGTTGATTTCCTATTATCTTGTTTTGAAGTCCTGCATCAATTGTCATTGTTCTGTTTTGATTGGCTTTGTTCTGTCCTGTTCTGTTTGATTTTATTATGTCTGATGGTATGGACAGCTACTTTGAAGATAACATGAGGCATTATGGTAGCCACAGTCAATCTCTTGTTATCTTATTTTGAAGTCCTGTATTTCTCTCATTGCTTTGTTCTGATTGGCTTTATGTTGTTTCATTTTACTTGGTTTTATTGTCTGTAAAATAAAATGAAGAAGAAGAAGACGAAAGAGAAGGAGAAGGAGGAGGAGGAGAAGAAGAGGAGGAGGGGGAGGAGGAGGAGGAGGAGAAGGAGAAGGAGAAGGAGAAGGAGAAGGAGAAGGAGAAGGAGAAGGAGAAGGAGAAGGAGAAGGAGAAGGAGAAGGAGAAGGAGAAGAAAAAGAAGAAGTTATTTCCAGAGCAGAAAGCAGAAAAACCTGTCACCCTAAGGAGGCTAGATTTTGTCTTTAAAGTTGTCCTAGTTCAGTAATACCATTTCCTTTCTGCCTATTCAGACTGTTGGAGCTCATCTACATGAAGCTAAGCTCTTGGTTTATAGTGGAAATAAAAGAAGGATTAGAATTGAAAATCAAATAAAAACTTGCACCAAACAGTTGTGCATTACAAGAAGCCAATTTTATATCTGAGTCAAATTTGCTTTATAAAATCCAGGGCTAAACTAATTGTTTTCAACGTTTTAAATACTAGTAGTTGTGTGTTGCTTATCCAACTGAATTTATTAAATAATAATTTATTTGAACACTCATATTGATGAACACACACAAATATATAACAATGAGGTTTCTGATGTGTGATGAATTTCTTATTTGAGATAACTATAGACAAATGCAAAGAACATAGTCTGTGCAGCCTTATTGCAGATAAATAGGCAATTTTCATTAGTGATTTTGAGAAGGGGTGGGGAAAGAAAATTAAGAAGAATTAAAATGTGCTATGTATATGTTCCCCATCATGAATATAATCATTATGTACTAATAAAAATAAAAATTTAAAAAACAATATTGAATACCAGTTATACAAGTCTTCTTCCCATTACTAATTATTGCATCCCATTATTTTTCTATCTATTCTTGCATTCAAATTTATATGTAATCCCTAAAGAAATGCCCCCAAATTTGTGATCATTTGATTTTATAATATTTTATTACACTTCAAAGCTATATTAAATCAAAATTTATTATGCATCTAATAAAATAAACCACTGTTAATACAGCAGTATTGTTAGTTTTCTGTAAATAAGAAAAAACTGAACCAATAGAAGTTCAACTAAATGTTTCAAAAGCAGATAGCCTCTAAGAACTGATCAGAAATGTTTTGACTCTGACCATTTGCTGTTTCCTAAAAAGGAAAGCACTGATTTCCTCCATAGTTTCAAATTTCATTAGAGAAAAGCAATAATGGAAAGCCTTCATAATATATTTCATGCATTTGGTAAGTGTACACCTTCCATTTTCTGTAATATCTCTATGTTTTGTATTTCTTTTCATAAATAACAATACTTTATGCTTATCACGATAAATTAAAAAAATTATAAAGCTGGGGAGCAATCCAACTAGAAATTTTCTATGAATTGCATGAATATCTCTCAGGATTTAGAAGTATGTGAATGATTTTTAAACAGTAATTAAAAAATGAAACAAAACTAGTAAGCAGCTTCCATTACGGTGCCCAGTGCTCCCCACTTCCTAGCATTTTTTCTCTTGTGAAATCTTCTTCACTAGACCTAGTGACTTTCAGTTCATTAATAGAATAAAACCTAATAATGCACTGACACTTCTGAGATTAGGATTTTGCTTCCATTTTACTTGATCTCTCTTGTTCCCTTACTTGCTTGCTTGGAATGCAGCCAGCTACCGTATTTTTAGTTGTACTATGGAAAAGCAGCATAGCAAGGAATTGAAGGCATCATGCAGTTAAAAGTCACCAAAGATTTGATATCTTCCAGCAGACATTTAAGTGAACTTAGAAAAGGATCTTCTGAGACCTGCCAACAATTAAGTGAATGATCTTGATGGCAAATACTCTTAGAGACAAAATTTGAAATGACTGCAACCTTGGCCATCCCATTCATTTCAGCCTGTGAGAGACGCTCCTCCAGGGGCACATAACAAAGTCACACACAGATTCCTGACCCACAAAAACTTGAAAATTATTGATTCTGTCAAGAAAAAATAGAAAAGACAATTTTTCATTATAATATTGGGTAATCAGATATTCTAGGTTTATATAGAATGACTGAGAAAAACATAAGTACACTGGGAGCTTATGTACATAAGTACGCTGCTCACCAAATAATGTGTACTGATTGTTGCAAAGTGTTTTGCTTTGGGAATCACGAAAGCAGAAACGCCCTGTCCCACTCTTACCATCGGAACCTTATTAGTTTTGAGAAGATTTTCTCATCACCCAACCTGCATATTCATTACTACTGGAAACTTGACCTTAGTAAAATGAGTAGCTTTGCATCCTATTCATTGCCTATAATCTCTGAATTGAATTATACTCCCACATTATCACTATGAACTTGGACACCAGTTTCTAATTCTTCCTTTCTCATTTTGTGTTTATATTCTGTCCCTCCTTAAACTTTTTTCAGTTTTCAAGATATAGTATAACTACTTTCATGTTTTGTATAAATGTTTTATTTACCTCTACCTCACAAAAATGAATTATTAATGTTTCAGGATAAAGACATACTGTCAACAGTGTGGTGTTTGTAACATTTTGTCCTGTTAATGGGTACTCACATCTGTGTGTGAGTGTGTGTGTGTGTGTGCATAAACCCCTTGATAATGGAGATAATTTATGAACCATTTTAAAATCTACATGACCAAATAAATAAATAAATAAAAATTTAAAGAAATAAAATCTACATGACAATATGACAAATTTAGGTCAATTGTGGAGAGTTTCACTGATCATATCTTTGTGCTCTATTCCTTCCTTTCCTCTAACACTGAAATTCCTTCTATATTCTATTTTTTTTTCTATTTTTTCTAAACAATTGTTTGATTCTGTGCAAAACACTTATCTTCTTAATGAGTCTTCTTTTACAAAGATGAATCAAGTTGTATTTTCAGAGTACATAACTGGAAAACATTTCAGATATATTTTTCTTGCCAACAGTGATCCTTCAGCTACCTAAATGTTGGTCTGTAGATTAACTGCTGACAGCTCTTTTTATCACCCCTCATAAACTGTCTAATTACTTGACCCAATCCTGTTACTAATAGGCATAATATTTTTCCGAGCAATGTTTATCTTCTTAGTTACTCTCAAAATCATTACCTTACTAGCTACGTCATGACTGTGTTTCCTAACTTCTCATACTCACTAAACCAAGAAGTTTTGCAAAAACTACCTTGCATGATTGTATACTCCCTTCTGTTCTTCTCAGGTTACTTTTAGTGCAACAATATTCTGCAAACATGAGGGGTTAAACATTGTGTCTCTTCATTTTTATTAAGAAAAATTAATGTTATACAAAACATGTTTTAGAGATTTTTAAATTTGGTATGCTAAACATTCTATTTGCCTTCCAATTAAGCAATTAGGTTATAAAAATTATATCATGACTCATATTTTACATCATTTTTTTTTTCTCAGTAGGGAATATTGCGATTGACACTAAGGCAAAATAGAAAAGAGTACATGAGACATGGGGCAGCGCAAGGAAACAACTTATTAACCACACATTACATTACAAATTCCTTTAACATTTAACTAAAACTTCATTTACAGAAATACAAAGAAATATAAAGAAAAGGATTATATATTCTAGAAGAAATTATTTGAGAAGAAAGATTTTGGAGTTATACACATACACTGTGAGTGAGTGTGATGATAGATGGTAGATAGAGGATAGACAGATGTATATAATAGATTGACAGATATTAAAGTAGGAGAAATACATATCTATTCCTGTCCTCCAGAGAAATTCAAAGTGATTTTATTAAGTTTCATTAAATCTGAAGCCAGGGAAACATGACTGATGATTCTCGTTCGAGTTTGAAGAGTGTTCCTGCAGTGATGCTTCTACCTTACCCCATTCGGGGCTCTAGGGTAGGCAGCAATTTCAGCAACAACATAGGACGAGGGGACAACGGGGAGAAGCTCAAATGCTGCTCAGAGCTCTGTCCTCAAAGGACATCCCTGATCCTGAAAGAAGCAAATAAAGGCTTAGCTGGTTTTGACTGAGACCTTGAAGTCTGTCATGTTTGTGAGATATTGTGGCTTTATTTTCTGAAAGAGGGGTGGCCTACCAGTTCTCAGTAGTAACACCTTACAGAAGTCTCTCACAATGGTAATGCAATAACTTATTTGTAGTTTTTTTTAAGTCTGTTTTTTTGTTTTGTTTTGTTTTGGGGTTTTTTTCCCTGATTTTAAACAAACCTCAGAATTTCCTTCAACATTTGAATTACACATGCCATGCAGAACAATATGTGTTTCATTCTACTAATCATTTGATTCTATAAACAATTCTTTTTCTAGTGTTGTGACTCTACACATCTTTTCAGTACTGCATTTTAGTCTCACGTCTCTATTATAGCATTTAACCATAGTTTTACTGAAATTATTAGTCTCAAGTGAAAAACTGAAAACTCTCAGGCATATAACATTTGTTTTCCTGTTGCTGACAACTTGTCTCTTCCATACATAGAATAAAATACATAATTCACAAAAGACCTAATAATTTTTGAAAACCAACTACGTATATAGAAATATTGCTGTATTTTAATATATGATTATTTCTAATTGACTTGTATTTTATTTTTCCAAAATTTCTATCACAAAGCACGGATGTATCAAAATGTCTTTGGCAGCAGTGGTAGATACACTATTTGTTTCACCACTAGAGTAAAGGTCAAACGATTTAGTGAAACTGCTTTAGGACTCCCTCATGGTCACCTCAATGAGTGGTTAATTCACAGGTAAAGGGGAAATGATGAAACATAAATTTCATGGAAATAATGTCAATAAAGTTGTTACATCTCCATGAAGGGTGATACTTGTTTAAAAACAGTACAAAAACAAATTTAAAACATTTACTCACTTCAAAGTGATTTTCCTCATCTCTAAAATAGAAATTTAAAAACTTTATAACTGTGTTGAGTAAATGAACCATTAGAATCTGCGTGGTTACTTTGTGTTTCCTTGTTGTTGTTGCTATTGCTGCTGTTGTTGTTATTGTTATTGATGTTCAAAACAAGTATTGGGCAAATCAATGTGGGATGTATTTTTAAAATACATTAATCTTGGTTACAAATTCACAAGGTTGGTTTCTGGCAAAGTCCTAGGCCTTTCGATATAAGGCAAAACATTTCACTCAAGACAGAGTATTTGGCCTTCAAAACAAGTTGAAGCTCTTAGGTAGGCTTCTCTTTCCTTATAAGCCTCTGTACGCCTTCCTGATGGCTAAATCTGTAACTTCCTCATTTTCCCATCTGGGTTCACACTATTAATCTTTTTCTTCCTTTCCAAGTTTCTGATCAATTAAAGCATTAAGCATTCAGAAATTCAACACACAAATATTTGATTGTTCCTATGTGCCAGCTGCAGAGAGACTTAATAATTCCAAATCATGAATCTTGCATTCAAATTGGAGACAAATTTGAACAAATAGTCACAAAAAATATGTAATGAGTGCCATAAAATAGCAGTAAAGGTTGCCATATGTTAGAAGACTTTCAATGCTGCTATAAACATTGGATAATGTCCTAATCATCCATACAACCTTACTTGATTTTCAGTATAGGTGTACTTTAGTTTGTCCACAGGGATATTATTTTCCCTAAGGTGCATTTTTTTAAAATGCAGTGTAAAGAATATGCAGTATGAAAAAAATAACAATCACACAAATAGCAACAATAGCCACCACAAAGAACCAGTACAACTTTTGGTTGTAAGAATGATTGGGGTCTAGCAATTCTTTTGTTGGAAAAATCCAGGGTTAAAATTGCACTGAAACATGCAGAATACAAGAAGTATGGAGTGAAGGTACACTTTATCCTTGCTAGTGAAAATATGAATGGGCTAAACCAGTTTGAAAAATTCTCACCAATACCTACATACACACAATGAATGAATCACCATTTTTCGTCCTGGGTATGTGTTTGACAGAAATGCAGACATAAGGCACAAAAGCATATTTACCAGAATATTATAGCAGCATCATTCATCATTGGCAAAGACTGGAGTGAACCTAAAAAATCTTTAAATAATAAAATGAGTCAATTGCATCATATTTATACTATGAAATACTCTATGAAGATAAAAATAACACATTGCTTGAAATAGCAACATGGATGAATTTCATAATCAAGATTCCAAGTAAAGGAATCAGCCCAAATAGTCTTCATATGTAATTAACAGTGATAAAAACTTGAATATGATTATGTTGATAGTTAAAAACTTGATGTTAGTAATGATCTATGTCTTGATTTTGATGGAAGATACTTAGGTTCACACTACAAAAAGTTCAAAATCTGTACCATTAGAGGTTTTCTACTTGTGTATGTGAATGATATGCTTCAGAGTATTATTATAATTTATTTTAAAAGATTCCAGTCAGAGACACCAATTTACCAACTCAAACTCTGGTTTAATAACCACAACAGAAAGAATGTACTTTTACTACGTTACTCAAGCATTCAAATAGTTAAACTTGGAATACAACAGTAGCAAATGCACAGTGTCAGCTATGAAAAGATTAAAAATTTACATAACCAAGTTTTAAGGTCAAGTTTACAATGCAGAAGGATAATGTTAGAGATATTAGAGACGTTATTAGGGATGAATATTCCAGATAATAGGATGCTAAAAGGTTAGCACAAGTAAGCAATCAGAGAGCTCTAGAATATGTGATGTTTTGTATGATTAATGTCCCAGATACTTTGAATGTTAGTGCTTTGAGGGAGAATAATGTGGGGTAACTCTGTGGGTTTTAAAAAAATGTGATATATAACAACAAAATTCCAGTGTAAAAATCTAGATTGCATTCAAGGCTGGAGATGCACTGAAACATTTTTAGTATAATTGAAAAAATTTCAAACTATGGAATTTCAACTGAGCCAAAAGACAGAAGTTTATATTGGACTAAACTATTCAAAGAAGAATAAAAGCTCCAGACAATTTGTTGAAAAGAGGCCCCAGACAATTTGTTGAAAAATAATGTATATTTGTTATGGTTTATACTGAGGTGTTCCCCTGCAAAGATTCATGGGCTCATGGTGGAATTTGGAGAGGAGACTGGATCAATAAAAACATGATTGAAGTTATTGGACAGCAGCCAAGTCAAGTAGAACTTGAGAGACTGTAAGCCTTGAGCAGGGAGAAGCATGAAAAGTGACTGACATTCCCCTCAGTTTGCTCTCTAAAGGCATTTCCAATTTGCAAATTAGGGGAAGTACACAAAACAGAGAGAAGTCTTACTGGGCTGTGGAGATGGGGTGAAAAATCGATCAGAGCTGTCAAAATGTCTGTAACTTCAGTAACAGAAGCCTCCTTAAATTTTTGTTAATTTGTAATCAGCACACCATGGGGTGAAATTCTAAGAAACAGAGGAGAAAATAATAATTTGAAGGTTGAGCATTGATAGCAGCAGCTGGGTGATATGAAAAGAAACAGATTAGACCAAGCCTCATAGAGGGGCTATCCTAGTAAGTACACCGTGCTGTGATGTGAGTCAGAAGAAGGACCATGGGTTGAGATGAAGCCAAGTGCCAAGATGTACTCATGACTTAAGAGAAAGAGGAAATTTTAATAGACCAGTCTTATCAAAGTCTAAAATTAAGTTCCAACAAGGTCAAGGTGACATATTTGTGTTCTGATTCCATAAGAATTCTAACATCATTTGTAATAAAATGCCATGCAGGCATTCTATAATTTTTATTCACAACAATTGAAATCCTTTTTTAAAAACAAGGCTGCAGGGATGCA
Organism: Hydrochoerus hydrochaeris; assembly: GCA_004027455.1. NCBI lineage: Eukaryota > Metazoa > Chordata > Mammalia > Rodentia > Hydrochaeridae > Hydrochoerus > Hydrochoerus hydrochaeris. The sequence continues at coordinate 36,459 of PVLA01013133.1, forward strand.
AAATGATTGAAAATCAAGAAAAAGCAAAACACATTATTTTTGAAAGATCCACAGGTTTTTCACATTTTGAAATTAACAAACATGAAAAATAAATGATTTAGGTACATTCAAAGTAGAAAAAATTGTATACAATAGTTTGAATGTATTCATACTTCCAACCTTCATAAATTGAACTCCTATTTTCCAAGAAGATGGTACTTGATCCTTTGGAAGATGAATAAATCAGGAGGATGAATCCTTATGAGTATGATTAGTGCCCTCAGAAAAGAGGCCCCAGAAAATTTGTTGAAAAATAATCTATATTTGTTATGGTTTATACTGAGGTGTTCCTCTGCTAAGGTTCATGGGCTCATGATGGAATTTGGAGAGGAGACTGGATCATGAGTATGATCATCATTAGCTGAAGTCTACTGGTAAGTTTACAGCTTTATGAGGTGTTGGGAGGTGGAGTCTTACCCAAAGAGGTGAGCTACTTTCTTCACTCTGCTTCCTGGATGCCAGGCCACAAGCAGCTGTTTCTTGGACCATGCCTCCCTGCCCTGGAGCCAGCAAGCTATGGACTGAAACCTCTACAAATTGTGAACCTAAATAAACCTCAGTTCCTTTAATTTGCTGATGTTGAGTATTTTGTCCCAATGACAATAAAGTCATTACTATTTGAATTACCTACCCAGAGAAAATACATTTCAAAAGAAGTTGTACAAATGTATTACTAGAGATACAATACAAAAGCACTAAAGCAAACATGTCATGCAAGAGAAAAATAATACCAGCTAGAATTATGAAATAGAGAAGGAGTAAATAACACTAGTAAACAACATTTTTTGTGGGGTACCAGGAATCAAACTCAGGACCTTGCACTTGCCAGACAGGTGCTTATTCTGCTAAACTATAAACCTGGCACCATATGAAACAATTTTTAAACTGAGTTATTATTGGCATGAAAAAAAGATAATAGTGTCTCATGGACTTTGTAATATGCAGTGAAAAAAATAGTAAAGACAGTAATAGTACAAAAGTCAAAATTATAAACTGGTCTTAAACTCATATGACAATTAACATCTAATGATAATTTTAGTGTACTGATGAGAACTTACATTAAAATCTCTAGTCAATAAAAATTGATTTAAAAACATATAATTAAAATATTACAAATAAAATAGAATAAAACAAATTTGATTAATTCAAAATATTAAAGTAGGTTAAAGAAAGGAAGTTACCAAGGGTAAGTGTTACAAGGTGATAGCATGTGGCTTATTTTTAGGCTTAGATATATCTGTAACTTATTAAAGGTAAATAAATAATCTAAATAAAAGATTATGAGTACACATTTTCAAAAGCAATATTCAAAGATATTGCTTAAAGAAGAAATACTTTATACATGTAAATACAGGAAAGTCAAAAGAAAAAGAATGGAATGTGAAAATACCATGTAAAACATTAAGCTTCTATATCTAGACCACCCATTGTGTTGGATGGCTACAATCCCAGCACCTGAGAGGCTGAGGTAGGAGGATCACCGTGAGTTTGAGGCCAGTTTGGGTTAGTTCAAGGCCAGTCTGAACTATAAGGAGACTCTTTCTTTCTCAAAAATATCAATTAATTAAATAAAGCTTCTACATCTATTTTAATATTTGGCAAACTAGAATTTAAGACAAGTATTACTGGAGATTTAGAATATTTTAATAATAAAAATTTCAGTGACCCAATATATAATTAATACTGACATTGTACTCATCCGATAATATACTCTCAAATTTTATAAAACAAAAGTTGATAGATTCAAAAAATAGGTTGATTCATTGTCATCATTAAATAATTTAATACAATGCTCTCAAAAATTAATAAAACAAAGAACTAAAAGAAGAATAAGGGTGTAAGATTTACACACAATTAAAAGCTTGGCCAAAATGGCATATGTAGAACTTTATACTTAATATAAAGTTGGACCGTGTCACAGTCTCATTAATAAAAGTATTTACTGATCCAATATTATGTGACAGCAAACTATGATATCAACTTGAGTAAAAAACACCCAACTAATTGGATCAGCCTAGTTCTGGGTGTGGTTGAAGGAATTTACTAAAGACAGAAAACCCACCATGGATGTGAGTGCTACCAACCAGTAGGTATGCATGCTGAGCAGAATAAAAAGGGAGTGAAGTAGGACATTGCGGCGCCCTTTTCTGTCCATGCCGCGTCCTAGTCCATCCACGCCTTGTGACAATCGCTTCTCCAGGAAAAGGACGCCCCATGTGGGAACTGGGCACGGGGATCTTGAAATGTTTTGTACTGATAATTGTAATTTGTGTAGTTCACATGTGTATGTTTTTATGTAATGCTTAATATGGAGTCAAGGGTGGAGACTCCAGGGGGGTTGCTGGAGGCCCTCTAGATAACCCCTTTGTGAGGACTGGTTGTGGGGTTTTGCCTTCTGTGAATAATGTGAGAGAAGTGAAAGAGCTCATGGAGGAGGATTTACAAAATTCCTGTGAGACAACTACCCTGAGACACTGGACAGGCAGCCAGAGACGGGCAACTAG